>JAHZNE010001295.1:0-61781 GCA_027744055.1 Callyntrura sp. NNG-2020 | reverse complement strand
TGCATTTTGTCATTTATATTTTTAAAAATACATGGAATTTTAATGAACGAAGAAATGAAGATTGGTGAAAGTGACAATGAAAACCCTTGATTTCTGATGGAAATAAATACGAAATGCATCGTTCTCTTTCATTTCTTTTATTTAAAATTGTAGCGACTATAAAGTGACATTCCAGTTCAGCGTCATCCTTAGCACGTGGATACTTTCTCCATTATGTTTGGCTGTTCAACCCAGTAGGCTTCTACAAGAATTAATGTTCATCAGGTATTTTATCTTTGCATTAAAAACGACAACGGTGAACTATTCCTTGGTGTAAGCATTCATTGGAATTTATTTTTGCAGCTTGTGGAATACGGAAAATGAGATTCTTTATCGTACTAAATGGAAATTCGCTGTAACAGTATTTGGAGCTTGGGCAGGGGCAATTGTTATTCCACTTGATTGGGACAGACCGTGGCAAAAGTGGCCGATTCCTTGTTTGGCATCAACAATATTCACGTTTATCACAACCAACTTGGTGTTAACAATCCACCTATTTTGTTCAATCTTCGGTGTCTACCATAAAATTTACTCGATCTCAACTGAGTCAAATAAGATCAAAAACTTTTAAATGTTCCATGAAATGATTATGCACTTTCACCAATGTTCTGCTACAAACCATTATTCAGTATGATTATAAATGTAATGCTTCTAGTCGTTATTTACTGATAGCTGTGTCATTTTCAACACTTTTGTATGGATCTTTACTCAAATAAATAGTCAATGACAGATCTATAGTCATTAATTTAAACATGCATAAAGAATACACAGTTTATTCCAATTTTCACAATTTTTCATCTTATAATCATTTTTAAACGTTAATCATAATATGTAAGTTTAATACTCTATTACTCTTCCACATTCTCCCTATGTAATCACAGGAGCCGAATGATTTTTCTCTACTGCCACTTTCATTTCAAAAATGATTATTATTATCACGAGGTTTTATCAGGATTATACAGTAAATTCATAATCATAATAACCATATAATTTATTACAATCAATAATGCTAAGTATCAATAAGTAATTAATTTTTTACCACTGCAATATATGTACTGTTATTCATCAGCTAAATAATCAAAGAGCTCTCGACAAAATTATATTTGAATGAAAAATCTGAAATCATGAAGGAACCATCGTTAAGCCATTACAGTAATGACAACATTAATCACGCTCAGGCTTTCTCACCAGATAGAAACGTTCATATTCGATTATCAATACAATAAACCAAACTCACTCATTAGCCCTTCTCAACAAATCTTTCTTCACATAGCCAACTAGCCAAAAGTAAGCAATATTTTTTAAAAAATTCGATTTTCCTCTTTTATTTCAATAAGACACGTATGTAAATAAATCATGTAAAGGACACATTTAAATTATTTTCAGCAAACTTAACAGACGTGACACATACACCTAAGAATAGTACAACAAACATTGTATACGTACATCCGGAGGGGAACATTTTTTTGCAATTTATCATAATTAGTAATGACCGAAAATTACGTAAACAATAGGTAGCAATATTGTAGCTGTGCTAATAACAATGATTATTACATTTAGCAATTTCTGACCAGAATACGATAAATAATTAAATTGTCATTAAAATCATCATATATGACATTACATTTTTGACGTTATTAACGCTTCACAACAAACTCAAAGTGGAAAAGTACGAGTAGGCAAAAGATTGTAACACAACTTTCCAGATACATGTTATCGTATAGACATGACGAGGAATGGAACTACAGTTTACACTTTTCTTAAAAAATTATTATCGTGATTACGTCCTCATTCAACAAGAAGAAATCTATCCACTGGTATTTTTCACTCTTGACTGAAACGTTTTACATTTAGTTTAAATAATAGAGACTATTTTGCTTAACTTATCGTGATGCTTTTTAACATGGCGGTTAACATTTGTTCACGTCAGGTGGTGTACTAAGGTATTCGTCTGCACGTTTGTGATTGTTCAAAGCCATGGCTGTATACGTATCGTGAGGCAATTCAGACTTTCGCCTCAGTAGAGGCTTTTCTGTATTCTTTTGTTTCGCCTAATAAAGAGGAAAATAATTAATAATTATATGTGTACTATTAAGCAATAAGCATTGCATATATATAAACCCAATAAATATTGTATAAGGACCATGTCGTATGAGTTACCTGGTCGTTGACGACAGGCTGGTCTTTACGTTCATAACTAATGATGTCATTAATGTCGGCCCCTTCCTCATTTACTGGCACGGCATTGGCTGGACCAGCAGGCATGTAACTGTAATCATCGGAATGAGGGACACGAGCGTAATTTGGACTGACTGATGCTAACTCTTCGATTTTGGACCACATGTTTTCACGCTTACTCAGTGACTGTTTCTCCAGCGATCTTTGCTGCTTGTAACTCTGTGTACATTCGTCAAACAGCTTTTGATTGATCTCCATTAGAAGTTTCAAGGCATTGTAAATCAATCCATGGATTGTTCTGCAAAAAAGCAACATTATCAAGTTTGTTTTCTATATCTAACAATAATAATTATTATATGTCTGGTAGCTTTGCTTGTGTTTACTTGTTCCAATGCGTTTTTGAATTTCTGTACAAGGCAGGGAACATAATAGGAAGAATTTCGGTAGCATTATCACTAATCAAACTCATAATATACTCATTGTTCCAATAATAAAGAGCCCTTTCTGCAACCTACAAAACAACAGCAAACAGCACATCATACGCTAATTAGATTACGCAGCAGAATGAGTTGGAAGAATTTGAGTACTTGAGTTCATCTCAACTCATGCCAATAATTACTATGGAGGGATATGGTATAACGTGATAGTGTCACAATCCCAACTTATAACCTTGTAAGTAAAGTATATGTAACATACGCGTACCTGGAAATGGGGTGAAGAGACACATCTGGCTAATTGTTTAAACAAAGGCTTCATAACTTTACGAAACTCGGCAGGTTCAATGACATCAAGAATCTCTTCTAGCTCATTCAGATACATAACCTAAGTGGGCAAAGATAATGTTATCTTGAGTTTCACTATATTTCGCAATAAGATAACATCATTAAGCGTATAAAACAGGAATTCCTCTCAGGGTGGTAATTGAAGACAGAATGTAGGAGTACATTAAATTACAAAATTAGATACCAATTTTACATGATCATTGTATGGTATATATATGAAAACGACAAACTCACATGTAGTACGACAAGGTAAAAACACAAATACAATTACACAAGCCTTTAAGTAAACACTAACAATGTAATGCATGCATAAAATACAAATTATATTCAACAAACCTTCCTAGAATTTCTAATAGCTCCGCAATCCCATTATGATGTTCTGTTTCATAAATGAATCTATAGAAAATGTTGTTTATCTGCTTTCTAATGTAGGCTCGGAGGTTAAGAAATTTTCCGTATATGCGATGAAGGGTTGTTTTCAAAAAATCTCGTTCACGAGGGTCTTCCGAATCAAAAAGATCTAATAACTGTAAAGGCAATATACACAGAACACGTTCGTAACTCAATTTCATTCTGTTCTTTCATCAGTTCACCCAACATCCGTAAAGGTTATTAAAGAAAATTAATATTTCCGCTTACCGACAGTACGAATTTTTGGTCAATGTACTTTTTAGCAATAGCAGGTTGAAAATCTGGTGATTCCAAAAATCTGTTTCGGGGAAGGACAAAGAAATATTTCATTTTTTATTGCAAACATCCACACCGTGTAAATTCACCTTGATTTCGTTGCCGGAAAAGTGGAAATTTTGGCAAGTTACCAAAAATGTTGATGTAACTTTGTAACCACCTACCGTAAAAAGAAATCATAAACTAATTGTAAATGTGGCCATGCTGCTTCCAACGTGGGCTCGTCTTCTTCAGGATCAAACTCTGCGCCGTGTGGATTTGAAGACGGTGGCAATGTTCGGAACACATTGACGGAAAACTACGTTAAATTAAATGTCATAATTTTTAAATCGACATCATACGTCCTTTTCTTGAGGGAAATTTTATTACAGTCAGCATCATACCATGCTAACAGCCTCTGGGTAAATAGGTTCCGTGAGCACTCCCCTTTGGGTTGTAATGAACTCCACCATTTCATGGAGAGCACACCTTTTGACTTCCTTGTACTTGATGTCCGACAAGGGGTCAGATACAAAGTCAAAGAGGACGCCGCACTGGCGCAGCTTTTGGATAAACAGCTCTTCCCTTTCCGACGCCGACGCATCTGGAGGTACAAAACAACAGGAATACAGATTCCCTTGAACCGAGACTCTCACTTTATTCAACCTTCCTAATTTTATCCGCAATTTAGACCATATTTCCATTCTTTATCATAAAAGGCCCTCATACGGTTTGGTTGTCTTTGTTTTATTATCATTAACATATGAAATGAAAAGAAACCACTGAATACTTTTTTTGAATCGATGTCAACTATCAGATTGCTATTAGTCTTTCACAATTGACTTCACCGACTTCACTATGTGATGATAAACTTCAGCCACGCCAATGATTTCCGATCTACAGTGATAATAAATGTGAAGTGCTTGCTACTACTTCTTCTACCTAATAGCCATATTCTTCGCGTACTGGGCAAAAATTAACTCCTCACTCAAAAATCTCCGAAGCCCTATCAACCCCACTTCGCCTTTATTTCATCATATTTTATTATCTTTTGTTCAATTCAATAAGACGTTTGATTCATTTCCAATAATTAAAAAATAAACCATTTTTGTTATCAAGCTTTAACACTGCACCTTTTGCAAGAATGCTACTATTATTATTATAGCATTATTTTTACGACCTGAAAAATTCATTGTTAAGCAAGCATGAATGACTCAATTTAGTGGTACAATCACAATTCTTGGCACGGTGGCTTTCCTAATTAAACCATACGCAGGCATGTTTTATCAATGTATTAACAACGAATAAATACGTTATACGTACTGCTGTTGGCATCCACTGCATCGACTACGGCCGCAAGCATTACTACGTGGTTAACTTCTTCTTTTATGATCTTCCAATACAAAAGAACACCCTAAAAACGCATTGCATTTCTTTATCAAGAATCATGATACATTACTTTTCCTACATGCGCATACCTAATACCACTCAAGATTAATATTTGTTAAACGGTTCTCCTCATCATCATCACAACATTTTTAATGGCCATTTTACTTCTTTATTGAGAAGCCAACAGACACGCTCTACGGTCGCTCATATCCCTTGTATAGTCAAACTCTCGTAAAAAGTGAAAAAGTCATTAATTAAAATTATAACCCCGATTGGTCAATATCATGCCATGCCGCACACGCATCTCTTCTCTTGGTTTACCCCCGTCGTTACCACCAGAAACTTCACCACTGGAGTTTCTAGCCAAAAAAAGTTCTGGAAATGAACTCCGGTAATTGGGTAGAGCGGAGCGTGTGTTTATGGTGTTTCGCAACACGACACAGCAACAAAGTAACTGACTATCAACCAAGCCATCATCGTGCCACGTGTGATGATAGCATCAAATCAAGTTAACAGGACGACATAAAAAAATAGAATGTCTGCCAGCTACGCGACATACGTAACGAAATTTCATACTACTGCTCCTCCAACAACATTCAACATTACGATTATATGGCTGTGGCAATTACCAATTATTTGAAACAACCCTTGTATTTGTTTTGGAAATACTCTAACTTCCGGCCATTCTCTTACTTTCTAGTCTAATATCGTACCCTTAAGTTGAGGAAGAGCCTTGAGTTCCCGATTCTTCGACACGTTGAACCTTGATGAGCTCTGGCGTTTATCTTTCTTCAAATAGGGCGGACCCGAGTATTTTATTTTATTGATTGGCGTTGGTGGTGGGGCCTTGTTGGTCCCGTCCTGATCATTATTGTTCTTGCTATTTGTCCCCTGAAAGTAAAGAAAAAATGTGTTACACATAAAGTCACATCTCCTTCGTCCTTGTTTTTTCCTTTCACTATGCATTCTTCACATTTTCCTGCAAGTTTCTATATGGTATAGTACAGCAAATACCGTTGTGCATGTGAATCTATAACCGTCTGAAATCATTAGTCTAGCAGCTAACATGTTTTTAGATGGGTCTATTTCATGATCTCCTCTCTCAGTTTCCTGTTTCTCCAGATGGCCATTTTGCATATCATCATGTTCTTCCACTGAGAGTCACCACTTTAAGTACTATCATCTAGCCCCGTAACAGCTTTGTCTTTACCCAAGTCTGTTGATGTGCACACATTTCTCAGGGCAGGAGATCATCATGTTCACATTACCTTCACCCTACATACTCCTGCCTGCACGCTGCCACAATTTACCTATACAACAGGAGGGAGACATTACCACGACTGTTTGCTACTTTTTCTTAAGTTGATCGTTTTTCTCTGTGCTCATCTCATCACTTTCCTAGGAAAATGTTTTGCAGCAGTTCATTTATACGATAAAAGAGTATAATATTCCTAATATACTATGCGGACAATACGAATGCCTAAGTACCATCGTTTGCATGATATCCAACTGCTTGCCCAAGGTGCAGAGCCGACAAAGGAAGGTGGTGTAACGTCGAGTTGTGTATTTTACAAAAGAGTAATGCCAGTTTTGCAGTGTACATTTCTCTATAGTCTACCTAGGCATATAGTACTTTAAAACATATAATATTGTAAATGATCATACCGATAAAAGTAAAATGGATGAAAATAGGAGAAAAACGAAAGAGAAAAGCATCAAAGCACCCCAGCGAAAATCTTTCTCGTATGCAACCACCATCATCTCAACTTGTAACCAGTAACAAACAACAGAGCTATGATCCACATGTACTTGTACAACACTATCTAGAAATGCTCATTTCATTGTGCATATCGATTTTCATAATAATCTCATCTAAGTGGCATGACATGATGTGATCGACTCATTTTAGTCATTTACTAACACAAACTACAACTGAAAGAGCACCAAGTGAGAGAGAGAGAGTGTGTACGTGTTTGTTTGTATGAGCAAGCATTGTGGCGAGAAAGTAGTGGCGAAAAAAGGGGAAAAATAATACTTTTTCTTCCTTTCACTTAAGTCCAATAATACCATATAATTCCCCACAACACATACATCACGAGAGATTGTTGGAGTCACCACAATACAACAACGTGTCTGAAAGAGGAAAAGCTTCTTTTTTTTCAAATACGCTCTCCTCTATCTCGTCTCCATTTTCCTCGTTTATTGAAAATGTGAGAGTTCAAGAGATTGTGCACCCAAATATTATATGAACCTCATTTTTTATTGAAATATTCCACTCGGTGCAAAATGAATTCCTCCAAATGTAAAGTACTCGTTAAATGCATTAGCGGACAGAATGACACCATTCATTGAAATGGGAAAAACATTTTACAACATTAAATTGACAGCTTTGAGAGGTAAATGTGAAGAATATTTGGAGACTTACGTCACATGCTCCACTAATGGAGTCATCACTACTATCATTTCCATTATTTTCCGGAGACGATGGAGTATCATCGTTATCGTTATCCATCATCATGATTTTAAAGACAGTATAAAAGGAACAGCGTTTTATAGATACTATGGATGTACTTATGTATATGTTTCAATTGGCAGGAAACGATTAAAATACTACGTTTGTACACATTAAAATATGTAGCATGAGGAATAGGAAGAGCGGCAAATCAGCAGTTTATATATAATAAACACACACACATACACATCACAACGAGAGAGAGAGAGAGAGATACAGAGATTCTAAACACAATGTAACTTTTCACAGGGTAGCGTAAAGTTAATAATAATAATAATAATAATAACAGTAATAATAATGAGGATTACAAGAAACACATTTAATACTTAATATCTTATGATACGTTTACTGGTACTGATATACGTTTTACGGTAGAAACTGAACTAAAAATTCTAAACTAAAGAGCAATAAGAGTTTCGTGAAAAACAAATTAGAGGCACAGCCGTAGTTATGTTCCGTGACAATCAGACAGCATCTCATCTGTCGCATATATAGGTGTTTGTACACGCCAACAATCAGCAGTGGGTGTAATATTGAGCTCTCACATTGTTTGTTTTAATAGCACATTATTATTATTAACAAACACTATAATAATATGACAGACAATACAAAAACTAAATTTGTGAAGCGACTTCGTTTCTGGAAGGCAATCAAATTTAATCATAATTACGCCACAGAGGATTTTGCTCTAAATACCATCACACTAATTAAATTTTGCTATCGATTTACTATATAGACCGCCATCTAGCTATTGATGATCAATCAAAATTTACTCTTACAAGGCATTCGCTACAGTACATATAATAGTAAGACAACATATATATATGGACACGGAGCAAACTACAAATAATTTTGGAATATATTTAACATTTTGAACGGGCCATTAGGGGAAATATGAACACAGACACAACTGGACAAATTCAGTATATGGCATTATTGTAGACTACTTTTACTTGGGGAATGGGGAAAACTAGCTACATTGCATGCACTATTACAAATATTTTATTTACATTTACACACACATGTACCTCTATAGGAAACTACACACATACACATAGAATACACAGAACATGCTTCTCGCAATCCTACTTTTTCTTACTGTCCTGCCACTCAAGTGTCTTCATTTTTTCCCGTTGACTTTTACTGGCATTTCTTTAAACTCATCGAGCGCTGAATTAAGTAAACTACATAATTTTAGCGTGTTCATTGTGACTGCGAAATGGATAAATATTTCAACCATGTAATCATCCCTCCCCACCACATGAGCCGAGTATTATTATTGCACACACTCATACAACCAAGGTCACAGTATTTTAACTCGCCTATTAAGACTAACTACTACTTGAGAGTTTCATACTACGAGATCACAACTTTTTTTAAACTACTGCGTTACGTCATATTTCTATTATTGTATTATTATCATCATCATATGCTTGCATACCTACCACCTCCGTTCCGCTATCCACTTTCAATTTCTCCGATAATTGCTACTCGTTTTTAAGGGTAAAAATATACATATACAGACAAACCAATAACTACTACATCTACACGAATTTCCACTTTGCGAGAGAGAATTGGTTAAACATTAAATATAATACCTAATAATTTACACACTCTCGTGGTGCAGACGTTTACGTTGTCGATGCGCTTCGTTTAGTTTTCGCGTTGTTTTCAGTTCACAGTTTCTTCTTCGTCAACCATAAATTTCTTCTTTTTACAAACTAAACAGCGCGGCGTTGTAGCATCCACGATGTTGTATACAGTGTAAGCGTATTTATTTGGCAGATATATCAGCTATTCCTTTAATTTACTTACGTGATGTGACTAGGAAGAGGGCAAATAATGTTTACCGTAGAGTGCACAACTATGAATATATCTTCAAGTCCAAGCACCCTTTCTCCTTACACGAAGGGAGAAAGCAAGACGAGCACCAGTTGTATATTATGTAGAGCACTAATTATCCAAGAAGAAAGTTTAAAAATATGATTGCCACAATTTTTACTGCCGTCAAATATTAAAACTACACATCTGCGTCGAATACTGAAGGAATGCAATTTGAACACCAAACTGGAGAAATAACGGTAATTCCAGTGATTCACTCTAATAACGACTTCTCTCGTTCGTGATTAGTAAGTATAAATGGAATGTAGGAGACAGTAAGTCGACATGAGAGAAAGTAAAAAACCAGCACAATTTTCTGCACTTTTGCTATTTACTCTTCCACCGATTGTTATTACTCCATCCCCTCAACACCACACAACAACGCCACGGCAGCCAGGCATGTAGCACAGAAGGACAATAGTAGGTACGTATATAGTGGCACAAAACAGCATGCACGAACACCACGTATCACATCATATTATCATGACCGTCATCTTCATCAGAGAGACTATGACTTGTTTTGATGTTTTTGACTGATTCATTCTCTCTTCATCTTTCTTTTCAACGAGACAGGCCTGCAAACACTCTGCTTGTTCACTACCACTGCTGCAACTGATACTGACGATGATGAACAAACATACGACGACGACGATTACTGGACTAACTATTGGGAATTTGGTCGTATCCGAAAAAATACAACACGCTCCACTCCTCAGTAGCAGCAACAGTGGACAGGCTACAAGAAGAACAACTTACCTCCCTCTCTCTAACCAGCCAAATAAACAAACCTACAAAATTCTATAGAAGAGAGACAGTGTTTACGCTGCTCTTTAACAAGGTAGAACTAGCACCAGTTTGGATTCAGCAACACAGAGAAATGGTGAGAGAGGTCTGTCGGTGTTGATATTTTTATTATTAAAAAGTAGAAAATCATATCAGTCAGCAGAGCAAAACCAAGGAGCAAATGGAGTAGTTTAGTTAGTAGACCAGACCCAAACGTACAGAGAGCAATCAATGTGTGTGTACCTCAACTAAACTTACAAGAAGACGAGGTTCCAAGAGTACTACTATTTATTTACCTTCACTCTTTATACTTATACCGCATTTATTACAAACAAACCGAGTGTGTAGGTACAGTATTGTAGTTGTAAACGTGTGGAATATGGATACTTACTAGTCCGTGATGATGATAAAAAAACACCTACACACACACGGTTTGTGGGAAATGCATAAGAAATTTGCTATTCTATGACAGGCAGGGGACTGTGGGGACGTAAAAATGTTGATATTGTTGAGGTGTGTGTCTGTGTGTGTGACTACGTGCACGGTGGCGAATAGGTAGGTAGCTACTTTTATTACGGTATTACTCAGGTAAAGCAAACCAACATCGTATTATTATTATTATTAAGAAGGCGACGACGATGATGACTGCCGCATAGAATATTTTTGATATATTTATACATACAGACACAAAAGCAAGAAAATGGTTGGAGCAGCACGAAACGTGAATGAGGTTCGCTCTCTCTACTGGGTGAAATTCTACTGAAGTGGGACAAGAGGAGAAGAGAAAGGTAAAAAATAGCTTTCAAAGAGCTACTGCTGCTGACTCGGCAAGCTGCTGTCTCTGTCTCTTCGTCTTGGCTGTTTACATGCACCAGCAGCAGCAGGCCAAGAGCAGCAGAAACGGCACAGGGAAAGAGAGAGAGAGAGAGAGGGGTTCTTGGTTTAACTCTTACTCAGCCGTTCTCTTTCGTTTTTCTGTACGAGTGATAGTACTACGCTTTCCTCTAGTACCTACATATCTCATGTTAAAATGGAGAACGCAGCATTTTTTGTTACGGAACCATATGGAATGAAGTATGGATGAGCGACTCATCATCACAAACCAAACAAAAAGACAGGAGAACACAACAGAATACAAGAGCGGAGGATGTTAAAGTCTCTCTCTCTCTCTGTTTTTCCTTGCTCCAAGACTGATCAGCAACCAGGCGAACCAACGAACAAACAAACAACCAACCAGAACACATTGGACAGAGAAAGAGAATTTTGAGGACCAAGTCATGTGAAACGAGGCAGAAATGAAAACATCATGGGAGAAAGGTACACAACAGACGCAGGAAGTCCAAGTTAAAAGTATTTTTTTGTACGACGCTCCTCTAACTATTTCAGTTCCAAGGCTCCAAGACTTTTCGATTCGTCATGTCATCGTACCAGTTGAAAATGATTTTTTGTCGCATTATTAAATTTCCCACAAGTACAGATGAGAAAGAGAGAAAGATTGCAAACTACGGTCTGTTTAAATCTTCATCATCCATCCACTTGCTTTCCACGTAATACGTTGATGCCCGTCGGCAAACAATAAAAAATAAATTGGGCATGGGCTTACTCTATTCATTCAGACAGACTAGGAAAGAGATAAGGATGGTACGTACGAAGTACGTATACAATACACATTACATTACACACATCACACACCATAAACAAATGGTGCAAGTTCAAAAGAGCTTGTCCTGTCGTTTCTCGTCAACTCATGCATATTGTTTTTTACTGTTTTCCATCTCTTCCCCACTAGTTCTTTCACCGACTACGGGAACAGAGATAACATTAATAGACAATGGACAAGCATGGGAAACTAAGCCAGAGAGAGAGAAAAAAAAGTTTCTTCGGTACTACTTTCCACATAGCATGAGAAACGTGATGCTCGTCGTGTATTAAGGGAAAGACAGAAAAGTTTTTATTTTCTCATGTTCGCTCTGCCTGCGCGAATAATCCATAACTATATATTCCTATTGTCTCCAGCAATGCAAAGCTGAGAGCACAAGCAGCAGCAGCCAACCAAAGTAACGGTTCTGCGAAAACCCAAAGTGGCTGTGACTGTGAGTAAGGGAAAGGGCTTACTTTCCCCTTGGTTTCCTTCCTTAGCTACCAACTACAAAATGGTATGAAGAGAGAACAGACACTACCGATCCCACCATTGGACGGGTTCGGATCTTTCCGTTATCCAACGAAACACATACACATGGTTCGAACTAGTACCACTCTTCGTGCATATTATTATAGGGGGAAAAATGCAAACACATACACGAAATACAACGTGCACACATTAATAGCTAATACTTTTTCTTTATATAATATCAGAGACGGAGACGGAGCCTTTGCTCAAACTGACTTTGAGCCAATAAGCGTCTACTGTATCCCCGTTTTCTTTCTTTTCTGGAAGAAAAAGTTAGAAAATTGCAGAGAAACTATCTGGATTTGTTTTCAGTTAACCAAAAAACAAGAAGAGAATAATAATAGGTTTATGAAATTCAAGTACGCAAAACGGCTGCCCACAAGGGCTGCTGCTAGTTATGCACAGGTAATAAAAAGGTTGAATAGGAGCAGCAGGCGGTGCCATCCTGACAAAAATGCTCAATTATAGCAATAAAACCTCCCCTTAATATATAAATAGTTTCTAGTAAAATGTACCGTTCTCAACCTCACAACAAAGTACATCATGTACATCAACAGTCGCTTCTGTCACAGGCCAATACTGTGAAAGCGAGGGATATCGGAGAAAACGCGGAGAAATGCCAATACATGTATAATGTACATAATTTTTGCCTGAATAATATTATTCTGTATTTGGACGGGTAACTAAATCGGTAGTTGATTATAAATAACATGCGGTATTATTATATGTATATCATACATAGCTTTACTAAGGTTTTACTTCTAATTTATCTCATGCCATCAATACAATACACATAATTATCCTTTTAGCACTTGTAATAAAGTTTGACACTGTTATTAGCTAGATTCATTATATATAGTTATATAAACGTCAACACACACAAACATTTACTCTTACAGTACCAGCAGGTAACTAGGAAAGAAACGCAAGAGCACTCTGCAATTACCTATTTCCCACATTCAATTACTCGACCTCAGTTACACAAAGGTAAGCATAAAAAATAACGAATTCAACTTAAACCAAGTAATCTTATCGATTTGGTATCCATTCAAGAGATATGAAATATGAAACTACCTGTCCCTGTAAGGATATAGGCATGCATTTTCGTAAACATAAAATTCGTTTAAGGTGGTCAGCATATTTCCTGGAACATTTTCTACTTCCTCCTAAATAGATCGTAAGATATATAACGCCTTACGGGTACTTGGGATACTTTATCACCATGCCCCATGAAAACGAACAAACTCCATGGTATTTACCGTGACACTCACAGAATAAATATGAAGATGGACTAACGTACTTGCACAGCGTAAATCCTCTATGTTGAAGGTCCACGAAAAAAAATTCCATTGTTTTCAACTTGAACGTTGGATCTCCAATAGTTACGAAAATTCCTGTCTTGCTATCTTGTTTCAGATTACGACGTAACACAGTTCAAGATCAACTTTGAGTGAGTACCTTTAATTTTTGGTAATGGGTTAGACTATGGTAAAATCCTCCTTTGAAAAATAAATTAGCGCCTACTTACTACGCATATTATATTGTAATTCTAAACCATGAAACAAGATTTTTAATAATGTATTAATAACCTAGCATTTCATTTAATGCTTTTTTCATTACGATAGATAAATACAGTAATTGGAACTGGACGACCGTGTCAAACGACTTCTTGGTTATAGTATAAAATATAAAAACGAAAACCATTGCTATGCAATAATGCAATACAGTTTGCTGATTACAAACAACAATCGTTTAATCTGATATGCCATAACATTCTTCAGAAACACGATTTGGTTGGAATCCCGGTGGAATTAACATGGGTGTACCTGTGTATGTGGTTGTGGAATGTATTTGCCATGGAAGAGAATAGAAAAGTCAACATGCCAGCCTAACGCATTCGAAATTCAACACTGCTTGTTGTTATGTGGAATAACATTACAAAATAAGCGATTGATTAGCATTGCCAAAGTTACAAAAAAGAATGATGATGAAGTAGTGTAATGTAAATAAATGTAGGCGAAGAAATAACATTGTCACCACAGTCACCAGCTATAACATATCTCTGGGCACCGATGTTACCCTCTATATTTGATTCCTTCAAGCCGCATTTTTAGTACATTACAAATTATTTGCGCCATGATTTTTTTATTTTCTGGATGTCAATTATTAAAAGAGCCGTTTACTTGGCCATCTTTCCTAACTTATACGTCATAACATTAGAGTAATACGGTCATATGCTAAGATCTCCCTTTTCATAGTTTCTATAGTTAGAAGGAGGTTTCATGTATTCTGGAGTATTCTTTTCTTCTTTAATATGAAGAAATCATAGAACATCTTATTTGAAACCCCCTTCTAACTATAGAAACTATGAAAAGGGAGATCTTAGCATATGACCGATAGTAATCCTTTATCTAAGGTCATAATTGTGTAAATTAAATTACAATCAGTAACCATATGGAAATATGATGATAAAATAAGAGATTGTTTCACGTGTGGCGACTTTTCATTACTCAAATTAAGTGGCTCAAACCGCGGGATACTTTGTGCGAGCGGAAACGACCTTCGCTTCGCTCCTTTCCATTTCTAATTCTTCATCTCCAAATTTCTTAAAAGTGAAGTAATGCCAATGGTTTTTATGACTTATATATTACACTAGCACCTTCCTTCTAGCATGCACATTCGAAATTCCATTTATGCGGTTTAAACTGTATGTCCTAAGCCAAACGTTTAGAAAACGGTGTTTTTAACGTTATAAATTCAATCAAGGTATGCTGATCTTGGATATTTTTTGTATTCGCCTAATGCAAAAAAATGCCCGTCAGCATGACTTGACTGTGCTTATACGTGAAAAACACCGTTCCCAAACCTTTGACTTACGGACGTCTGTTGTTAGTACGGACTGTATGTTGTATGTGTGGATATCGTAACATTTTCCGCTTTTCTGCCAAAAAGATATAAGTAACAACATCACCAACGTCATTACGATTACCATATCAAGTGCAACCAACCGTATGAGCCACTTTCTCTTTTTGCTTTTGTGTGGATATGGACAAGCAGAGAACATGTGTGGGCAGGGAACGTAAATAATATATACCTAACATTCTCTATATTTGAATACCTATATGCTATTCATTTAATATTTCGGTGATACCACTATGCCGAACGTCGATACGTGAAATTGTATGGCCTATTTCAGCACATTTTATTACAGCCATCACATTACCATGTTTATGTCAGTTTATGATACCTTAGGAATATTACCCTTTATATCTATGAATGTGTGTGTATCTATACAAGCGAAAAATGAATATTACCAAAATGAAGAAAGTTAATGCAAAATTTTCAATTCAGTAAATAATCCAATCTGTACGAAAATCTGAGAAACGAGAGTGTAATTATAGATAATAATATCAGTCTACCAAATATGTATACCAATAGCTACGACGTGCAGATAAACAAGTTCCAGAAGCATTGTAGACGTAATTTCCTTCTTTAATGGAAACTGAAACTGCGAAAATGGGAAAGTAAGAGAATATAATAGCCTTCGTGAGGGGTACATTTCACCTTTCTTTTATATATCTTCATTTCGCATTCTTCATTTTTAAAATTCCCTGTATTTTTCCTATTTGAAATTTTTAGAATGCTTAGGTCCACATATTTCTCTGATCCTTATCCCGGTGTACAGTTTACACACGCAAATTCAAAATGGTACCTTACAGTGTGCCTGCCTACTACCTGCCCATGCCTAGTAAAGCCAACAGAAAATTCTTTGTTTCCCCGGAAGAGTTAGTTGTGATGTTAAGTTTGAGTTTGAGTTAAAGTCTGTTAAAGTGCCAGTGTCACTCATACCGAATTACACATGTCTGACTACAACGAAACACAACAAAAATTTGTGTTTTACTACTTTATTTAAGGGCATTAGACATTGTTGCGGCAAAAACACCTTGTGATGAGTTCCTTTAAAAACGACGACATCATTAATGGACGAACCTTCTGCAGATATTGAAGGCTTGCGCACAATGGATCTTTCATGCCCATAAGTGATATTGGATGCTATAGTGATAATGAGAAAAGAATTTAATTAAGCAAAATTTAATGTGCTTAAACGGCAAAAGTTGTTGTTCTTCAAAAACATTATTAACGTATTGAGAACATATTTCTATGTTAGCACACAGTATGAAATATATGTGGCACAGGACCAGAAACTTACTACTGCGTATTTGTATTTACACTTTCCCTCCAACACGCTGTCTTTTCCCTAATTTGTTTCATCAAAGCAACAATGATGTTGTAGTATAAGCTTCGTTACCAAATATCAACTTCGTTAAACGATGAAAAGAATCCTTATATCTTCAACATATTGGAGCAAGATCACGAATTACGACACCAAAGTGAAAACAGATTGAAGCCTTATAACATGACATTTTTTGCAAAGCTGGCAAAACGAAGCGTAAGAAAGCAACACTGTTATTAAAACCGTTGCTTTCATCTTCTCCTAGGATAACAGCTTTTCATGTAGTACAGTTGTTCATTATCTTCGCATGAAAAAATCTTTGGTGCTCCTAATACATCATGTTTTCTACACATATCAACAACACAAACACGTTCAAGAAATGTTTTCCTTTCAAATAAATAATCTAAACTACAATAACCGTCCTTTTTTGTGTCGCTTTTATTATCATCGAAGAAAGCATCTTATTTTCATCTCATCGACGTCCTTTCTTGCCCTTTGTGATCCAACAAATAAAAACAGCCAAAAGCAAAGTCAAATCGCAGGCCACGGTAGGGCAAACAAGAGACAAGCCAGCGAACTATTGGGAAAATTCCCGTCTCGTACTCTTTTTCAATGATAAACTTTCTTTTCTCTTTTACTACAATATATTTCTCAACGTTTTCCTAGCATTTCCTTATCCGACTTTATCATGAAACGTCTTTTTGTATATCTGTAACTTTCTCCCTACCTTTTCAATTTTCGTTTTATATAGCAACGTTTTAGCTTTTTTGCTTTCACCAGCTAACATGGTAACCTTTCACCTTTTACAGTTCATGTACCCGTCACTAAGTTTGATACATCATCATTTGCACAATAGCAATTTTTCTTGGCGTTCATGGTGATCTCCCAAAAATGCTCTACATTTATTTAAAATGAGAGCATTACCCTATTTTGTGTCACAGACAACCTGTTACAGGCAACAGGGTTTTATGTTCTTGGCAAGGTAGAAACACAACAATACCATCATATCGCATCTGCCATTTCAAAACCAATTTACTCTACCACATCTGTAGATGACTAAAGGATTTCAGGCCGAAAAGCTTAAAAGCTAAATAAAGATGTTACATTGGCATTACAAGCATGTGAAGAGGTACCTACAGCCTAGTTTGTGTCGTTTGCATAACATCGAGAGGTGAACCACCATTTTGCGTAACTGCCTGCAAAGCTCATCACACGACTCATGAATCCAAGAACCAAACTTGTTAGTCTGTTTTATTATTTTAATACTTCATTTCCTTTAGACTAGTACATACTACCAGACGCGCAGTATGCAACTCTAGCTGATTAATGATCATGTAGTCATGAAATATGTATACCATATAGTGTGATATGATATCCCTTCTTATTTTAAATGAGAAATGCAAACACTATTACGTCGGCATTAGATATCATCAAAACCACCGCATGAACATTATATCCAACGAGACCGAGATAAAACACGAGACCAAACATCAAAATCATTATGGGTCTGCTAGATACGCTTGTATGTAGACTGAATGAACGACTAGAGGGTTTATAACAGAAATGCCACAAACTAATAATGTAAAGAAACCTCCTTTCGGGCTCAATCAGGATGCTGATCTGTTATATTTTTCCAGCTTTCATTGCCATCTCCGTGCAAAAACGATTGAGCTGTGTTCTTAGGAGCTCGCAAATGCAAACAAAAATGAACATCTGGTGCCACAACTTTTGCCATAAGATAAAACCTTCTTACAAAACTAACAAAATTTATTCTCGGAGAACGACATAAACCATTGTCATCCAAAGATATAATTCTTTTCCTACAAATACGTTCAGTGCTATTTTTGTTTTTAATTCCCCTTTCTTTATGCGAAAACATACATTTGTTAAAAATATGAAACCCTCTCCACGCTGACGCCTGATGCTACGTACTCGTATGTTTGCAGACTTTGCAAACTTAAATCATAGTTTCCTTCCACTGCCATGACTGACTCGACACTTTTCTTGCACAACGTGTGGCCATGCCAGACTAAAGTTTATCCAAGGAGCTTTCTCTTTTTCCCACGAGAGACTAAGGGAGCTTGCATAACGGTGACACTGCAAAAAAAACTATGATAAGAAGACACTTCAACTTATACATAATATGCATAATATGATGAACCATTGGGTAGACCTACTCGGTTTATTCATTCAAGAAGAAATATATTATGACAAATAAATGTGTTCCCTCGCGTGTAATTTAAATACACGTACATACGTGTAATTCTAGTAGCAGTAGGTCTAAGATTATGCATGCTCCTGTATTGGTAGCGAGGGCAAAAGGATGAAAGCAAAATCAACTTAATTTCCTTCACTGATCCTCTTTGCGAACCTCTACTTTCCTTTGTTCCCCATACATTACATACTAGCTCAGTTGAAGCATATGGTACAGAGCTGGATACTTTCTCACCCAGAAGCTTCACAGGAGAAAGCCGCAGTATCACGACGAGGACACCACCATGAAGGGAAGATTTTTTAAATGTTGATATGGCTTATACAAGTGGGTAAATTGCAATAACGTATGATTACGCAATAGACGTGGACAAAGTTTCCTGCCTTCTTTCGTTGCATATATTGCCGCTGGTAACGGTGTGGTGGGCGATACTATTATTGGGGAGTTAAAAGAACTTACAGAGAAGTTGGCCTAACAAAGGGCGGAGTACTTATGAAAAATCGAGTAAGTATGTCACTGTTGAGCACGTTCCAAGGACTATGTGAACAATGAATACATTAGTTTTAGAATATCGCACATCACGTATTTCTATTCATTACGGTCATACATACCTTACTCTTATTTACGAATCCTGCTAGTTTCTGCATTTTCCTTTGTTTGGTGATGTGAGGATATCCTCCTCTAGTGTTCGTCCTAGGAGGAAAATTTTCGGTTCTCTTTTTTTCTCTTTAACTTGTAAACATGTATACTTTACGGTTACTTTTCCACTTGTTGTACATGTACTACGGGTTGCTGCAAGTCACAGTTTTTTCTGACCTTTTTTCACGATCGTGGTACTCTCACTCTCTCTCTTTCTCCCCGTTACTCCAGAAAGCAATATTTGATTTGATTTTGTCGTATACAAAAAGTAATCCCCTTATATTTTTCCCTTATCAACTTTCGCAACATCAAACCAAATCAATCAAAAAGCGGATATGCAAAGTACATGGGGATTTCCTCGCCTTTTAGTCTCGCTTATTATGTAGCTCTCTATCTACTGCTCCCGCATCCCATGCTCCATATTTCTATCAATAATTCATTTCATGTCTATTTTTACTAACAATCTTTGGCTCCATGCTCATGAAGGAAAAAATATTTTGTCAACGAAAGTACAATCGAAACAAAAAGTACCGTCATTTGAGACAAAATCAACGGAAACCGCGGAACATTCATAACACATTTTGTGCTGTTACTTTATTTGTTGGTAATAGAAAGAAATCTCGCATGCTGAAGTAAGAGGACAAACGCTTCGGAAATTAAATCTGAAACATTCGTTTGGATCATATAGAACTTTGTGCTCCTAGTCATTCTATGCAACATCCACCAGGCTTCTACAAGCTCTCACTTTCTAATGTTCGGTAGTGCTCGATTCCATGTGTACTATTGGCTATTGCACTGTTCCCTGTCCTCTAACAAAATAAATAGTATTGAACTTTTTCACTCTCGAATACACAGAAACACTGGCTTCTACATATTCAAAGACGGGTGAATGTACCTACGTGGATATAAATTTTATTACACGAATTCGTTTAAATGACTTGTAAATTTCGTATACCTAATATGTACTTTCCACACACACGAATGTACAACACGTATAAAAATACATGCCTATGTATCATTCACTATCCGTGGTTTTTTTGACCTTAGGCATTTTTCTGCACGTGCTAGTTCTATGTGTATTCTACTTATAAAGTTGATTTTAATTATTGGCAACAAAACAACATACTCGTTAGTCGTAACTTTTGTTTTAGCCTTTTTGTATTAGTACAGTACAATACATCTGAGAGAAAAAACAGCTTATTAGTTTCTGCTAGCGTAAACTTTTCATTGAAATGGAAGATCAACGATGGATATTACTACAAAATTACATGCTTAAGGATATATGCATGGCTTTGCTTAGCGTTAACTTTCTCTTCGTCCTCCCTTCACTAAAGTAGCATTAAATGCTTATTATTTGTCATTCTCGTTAGAGAGCATTACTTATCGTCAATGTGTGGCAAATTCAACAAAAAAACACTGCAAAACGAAAGACAGCGGGCAGAATCGCAGCAATACGAGCAATCCGCATCAACATGTGCTTCTTGGAATTTAATTCAAGGTTTAATCGTTCCTAATAAAATATACTACATACTGGTCATACTGAAGATGCAGATGTACCATCTTTCACCCCTAGTTTCTGTTTGTGCACATGTATTTATATCTTTGTACCGCCACATTTCTTTCATTTTAAACTTGTAAGCAAAATGGAACTGCGGGCTGCCATTTAAGAATAAGCAAACAATGCTCCTGACTATTACCACACGACACAGAGCTAAGCAAAAGATCTCACGATAATAGAATGATTATTGGAAAAACTATTATGGAATGATATGTTTGTTATACGTATTTATCACAGAACATATTTTTATTTCTTCGATTTCACGTATTAATAACCCCACACGAAATCGTAAATTGTACCAGACATTTTTTTGGAAAATTCCAAAATTCGCCACTGCTAAATATTTCCGTTGGTTTGGTTTTGTTATTTTTTTATTTGGCGAATTTTGGAATTTTCGAAACGCATTTTTATGATTTGGGCTGTAATTGTATAGAGAAAATATTGGTACTCCCAGTTCTGTGTGAATTTAATCTTTCTGTCGCATTGTATTACATCTGTCTCTGTTCCTGTTCAACCAGTACATATAAAAAAGGAAATAATATCGTTAACGAAAATAGAATCTATATAACCTCAACGTAACCACTACTGCCTAACTACTACACATACATTTATCTCTGGATTTCGCCGATCCATATTTTTTTTTCTCATTCTTGTCCTTTGATAGTCCGGCGTCGTCCTACAATGTGTTCTTTGAAGTTGGATTCGATTCTACTTGAAATTTAATTAACCAACTTTGAGTTCAGGCCATGTTCATCTAGCAATGAATCGGCCAAACGAAACTTTCTTTTATTTTATCTCCTGTAAAGTCCCCCCGTTTGCGTTTGCCATAAGTAAACGGAGACGACTTTTCTTTCCTATCCCTACACATCATTACGCAAACAAGAAGAAAACTAACTAGAACCCAGCGATAAGCTTGAAGAATAGAGAGAATAAATAAATGAAATGGCGTGTTAACCATGTCAGTGATACGAAAGAGAAAGGCACACATAGAAAAGTATATACTACATTCAATTCATCTTGCTATTCTTTACAGATCCTCCTTTTTTGCTCACAGATCGTGCATCGCAGAGTAAAGACAAGTTTCTAGATTTGGTTGGACGGGAGAAAATACTTGTGAAGTAAACCTGCTGTTACTTCGCTGCCAGCTCTCATCATGAGAAATGAGGTTGCTGCTTACCCTACATCGGTACCAATTACCAATGAATAAGTGCTATACGACTGCCACTGCCACTTCAGCTTGATGATGATGAAACTAAAGACACACCACACACATAACTCTCATTTAACCGCGCTTTCTTTGCAATAAAGAATTCTAATATTCCTATTCTTACGTAAAAGGTTTAGGTATACATTATTTATAAAATACGGTTAGAGAGACAGGATGAATATGGGAGGCAAATGAATACGTATTCTTTAAAAAGCTTGACAAGCAGCGTTAAAACTTTTCTTCTGCTGCTTTCCCCTCTCCATTTTTGTCTCGCTGGTTATTGGTTAGTCGGTTTGTTTGTGTCTGCCCATGTCTTAGTGTCAGTCATTATACAAGACGTACTGTTCGTTACTTTCCCTCATGTTACTTTTAACGTTCAACTAACAAAGAGAGTGGGACAAGCTTAGAAGTAAAACAGAGAAGCGTAAATAAAAAAAAACTTTTCACTTCCCATATTATATTTATATGCGTACATCTGGGCGAGGAAAGGTTTGTTGTATCGATTGAGTAAAGAGGAGAGTCAAAGTGGTAGGAAACGCCAAGCTCTACAGGTTTCATCACTAACCAACCATCATCATCAGCGCTAGCTTAGGAAATTGGCAGTGGCCTGCCCAGGCAACAAAACCCCTTCGGTATTCTTTGCCATTCCAAGCATGCCGTACAATTTGCAATAATGAAACAAAAGACCATTCGAATCTTGCTGGAATCTTTTTCATCTTCACGTAAGAATGTATGCATAGCTCTGTTTTTTATAAAGACACATTCTGCGAAACTACGCTGCGTTGCAGCTAAGGAAATAAGCCACTTCTGGACGATCACTGCTAATTTTTTTCATGAAGGCCCACACTGAAGTAGCTAGAAATTGAAAACCAAATCGTGTTGGCGTGGAGGCTACATGACTTGCGAGAAGAAAATACCACAACCTCAATCCACCACGGGAAATAAAACTGTGGTTAGAACGACGTAGAGAAAGAGAGAGAGGGAGAATAAATGATTATTTTATGTACACACACGTGCTTCCTTCACTGACTGTTTACTTGAATATCATTTTATCATCAACCTTACTAGTACATTCGCCAAACTGCACTCTGAACTGAATTGAGTTCAGTTCTTCAGTTCACAAAAGGCGAGATATGTGTTATTATATGAAACTTTCAGAGAGTGTTTTTCATTCCTTTCGTTTTCCGCCTTGTCCGACGTCACTTGTTGAATAAAATAAATTGTTGTTGGACCAATGCATTCCCTCTGGCATTTTAAAACACCCCTGGTTATGAGCTGTGTTTTTGTTGTAACGAGTCCAGTAACTGCTACTATCAGAAGGCATTGAATATCAATACTAACTCAAGTAATAGATAATGTAACAGTATGAACATGAACAAAGTAAGTGCACGCAACACAATGGTGCATTAGCAGTCCTTTGGCAATAGTAAATATGGTGTTCGGTTCTCGTAACCTTTGCACTACGTCGATAACTACACACGTCACAGGTGTTTTATTTCTTCAGGTTCCATTTATACCATTATTTAAAGGTCAATAAAATGAACTAATTGGGAATGTCACTTGTCAGAGAGATGCAACAATATGGCATTACTAACATTTTCACTGTCAAGACACGCATCACCCAACACCCAAATGCATTAATAGGTGGTTAAAATATAATTACAAAAAAGCTAGTACAGTTAATGCATTTGGTGTATGTGGTACACTCTA
Source organism: Callyntrura sp. NNG-2020 (assembly GCA_027744055.1). Lineage (NCBI taxonomy): Eukaryota > Metazoa > Arthropoda > Collembola > Entomobryomorpha > Paronellidae > Callyntrura > Callyntrura sp. NNG-2020. The sequence goes on along the minus strand of JAHZNE010001295.1, from coordinate 37,821 downwards.
CACATGAACATAAAAATTCTTCAAGGGACAAACCGCTGCTACAAACTAAAATCGTTGGAGGACACCGCGAGGACGTCCAGTGTCAAATATCCCATTTACGACTTTTACTCTCACGTACAAAAGTCGATCCAGTAGTGCCAACAAAAGGATTATTTTATAAAATACAAGATGACGCAATAAAATGTACTGTCGGTGTATTATTTTTTTCTGCTTTTAGAAGGTAATGGACATCTTTTTCTACAACAGATGCTCATTGGAACGTGTCCGTAAGAAAGTTTCGATTATACAAATATGTAGCAGTATTGTTCCAAATGGTTAAAAAAGTATACACGAAGGCACTGTCGCTATTGTCAGTGGCAAGTATACGAAACTATAACAAAAATAAACAGATTAGATGAGAAAGGGAAAAATCGAAAAAATGTTTTTTACCACTGGTGGTGATGACTATTATCAGGTTTCATCACATCACACACTTCATCATCATGACACTCTACACATTACTGAATAAAGTATTACTTCGTCTCTTACTGTATAGAAATTCTTTCTTCCTCGCAACAGCAGTTCAAAAGTAACACAAAGACGATAAATGCACAGTGGAAAAAGTTCAATTTGTAACCAGATGGATCCCGAATAGAGCGAAAAGGCAGTTATTTAGACAACATAGTATTCAATTGACGACGACAACGAGCTGTTGAGTTGTTGTTGAAAGAGATCATCATGACATGATTAAATACGATAAATGAGTATAGCACCACCACCAGCAACAACAGTCTGTTTCACAATGAAATGATCCTCTACCGTGTTGTGTCTAAATACCTAACTACACAAAATCATTATTTTTGGAAGAATGTTCATCCTAATCCCAAACAACCTAACCTAAGTAGTAACTGTATTTATGTTCCATCATGATTGTCATCATCATCAAGATATCACATCAGTCGAGTAGAGTCTCACATAACCAATAATACCATCATGATCCAGTACCCAGTAAAACCACCATTTTAGGTGCTTGCCTCAATAAAAGCAGTCAGTCAGTGTTTAGTACTACCGTATTTACTCTCATCATGATGATGATCATCGTATCGTAGTTTGTTCAATACAGCGTACCTATTCAGTAAGTTGAGCGAAGAGAAAAGCAGTGGCATACGAGCACTGAATGCATGATATCTCATGTCGCCGACGCCGCCACAAGAGACCTGAAGCCAGTAGTACTTCCATGAATATACAGTATATACATACTATAAAATGCACAGTTCCATTCGGTATAAAAACAAAAGAGGATCACAAGAGGATTCTGAAAGTGTTTCATTTTACAAAAAAAACTTTATACTCACAGACAGCTCCTAGCGAGCTTCCCTCCTTTCATTGCAGAAAAAACATAATGGATCATACACAAACTGAACGCTTATTTGTACAAGTTATAGGCAAATTGTGACTGTGAGAGGGTGGTGGGATATGGTGATGATGGTTTCAAAACAGCCAACTCATATAGGTACAGTAGTGAATTCTCAATTACCACAACTGAGAAGTTAATCAGTTGAAAAATTTTTATAACCATCCTCATCACATCCTCCTTTCTTTTGCCACGTCTACTTACGTTTTACTTTTACAATAAGTTTCCTCATAAAATGGCATACCGTAACCGAAACAAGAGTACAATTTACGTACGTAACTGTATCGAACCAACTCTCATTATTAGGATTATGCTGGTAGAAAACAACAACGCATATTGTAGGGTATGTATATGTCAGAGGAAAGCTCATTTTAGAAGACAATTCTTCTTTCCCGTTTGCCTGCCCGCATTGACTTGCATCAACTTCAGTAAAGAATACAAGGATGCTAATTCGATCGTGGAGAACAATAAAATTGATGCAAATGAATTTTGCTCATTGCTCCCCTTGATAATTCTGTATGTGCACTGTAAACAAATCAAATCATATAAGCATCTGTATTTTTGTTCGACAAGGGAAAACAAAAAGCAGAATTGCTCTATTCCTTGTGCAGCCGTCTGCTGCATTCACATTGGAAAATAGCAAATGTTCAAATAAAATTACTCTATTCATGCTTTTCATCATCAGCATCAACCTTTCGGTTGAAAAATCGTGTGCGCAGGAGATTTTGACTGAATCAATAAAACATCTATATAGAGATGAAAAGTAAATAAAAGGTGCAATGTAGAAGGGCACAGAAGCGAAATAAAAGGTTGTTATTTTTGCAGAAAACATGTCGCGTTTCAAAAAGGCTTGTATCAATACGTGTTCATAGGAGAACGGGTACATATCATAAATATACATTAGCAAAATGGCGAAGCGTGTTTCCCTAATCTGATATGTGAATGCGCGTGATAAAAATTAGCACAGCTACCAGGCTACAGTCGCGTCAGCACTAATAATAAAAAAAATGTTACTATTTCACCGATTAATCTCTTGTACAATAACACTGAATATTTATAACCGTGCGTAGTGGGTAGGTAGGTATCTTTAAGCAGACTTTGCGCACGATAGGCTCAAATAACTGATAAGTTAAATTAAAATATTAACATTACATAGTTGCTTTTAGACTGACGTGGAATATTTGTAAAACTACACCAAATTGTTAAGTTACCCCATTTATAGCATTTGAGTAAGGTTAATATTGTAACAGAACTACATATACTGTAACATTTTATGCATCTTAAGTTGACAGTAAAGGTAGCATACGCGGTTTCAAGTTTAAACTATCATTTAGTAATTACAATCAAATTTAATATAATAATGAATATACCCCTATAGTGAACTACTGGTCTATGTATATTCATGAATATTATGTGATGAATGGGAAGTGATGATAAGATAATTATGACAGGGTAAACAAGTAAAGTAAACATACATATTGAGTGAAGCATTGTCGGATGTCGGACGGAACGATGGAAGCAACGTAACTTGTGTAATAAACGAGTTTTTTAGCAGTGCCGTTTGAGTTTGAAAGTATATAAGCAATCCCAATTTTGAGTAAGGCAATGCATGTTGCATGTAGGATAGAAGAAAAAGTTTCCATGAAGTTATTAAAATGTAAAAGTATACGTTGTAATTGTAATAGATATGTATTTCGCAAACAAATTAGTCATTTTCCAGATCTCTTGGAGCCCAGAATATTCTGATGTCAATATGTCAACGGACTTTCAAACGTATGGTATACCTCAGATTAAAAAAATACTATTAACTAACAAAAGCCGAAAAACAAAAACCTAGAAGATCGCCAGTTGACAGTTACGTCGGCTCCTTTTTTGTGGCTATTTTTTTCCTTTTCGATAGAAAGTATTTTAAAATATCACTTTACATAACATACTAAACTAGGAGATTTACGATTGACCACTCTTCCTGGAAATTGAAACTGTCGAACTATGACAATATTACAATAATATGAAAGCGGTTGATGAAATCCTTCTCAGCCTGCCTAGTAATCATTCATTCGTCATCTCTATAAAACAAACCATAATCTACTACATAATTAGATTTTGTTGTATGTTCGCAAACGAATTGACACATCATATTTTCGACCACTTTTACATTAGATGATTTCCTAAATGCAACTTAATCCTATACCATGTGTATATCCTATATAATCGTGCGTATTACAGTAAAGTAAAACTAAATTAGTAGATAATGTGTATCATCTAAATAAAATCGGCTGACCTCGTCTCCATTTACGTTATTGTTGGAGCTGTCTGGATTACTGCTACTAGATTCCTGACCATCAGTGGACTTCATGTTTGAAGATTCCTAAAAAGTACAATATATTTTAGTATTTAGAATGGAATTCTCAATAATATTTATTACACATAAATAACTTTAAGTTTAGGTATAAACCTTTTCCTTTTTGGACATGTTCTTATCCTCCTACAAATAGTACAAATGTTAGTCGATAAATGATTGTATCCGAAAAACACGCAGCAACGTTCTTCAGGCTTACCTGTGAATATATATGTGTATATGTAAATAAACTAATTTTAATTGCAATACATGCACAAGTAGTTTTCATGTTAATATAACATCGGTCTATGTATGACCATGCATTTGTATTTGTTATAAATTAAATAACTAAAGTGATGACAATTTATGTAATATAATTTCATTTACATCTTACCTCTCAAATTATAACTATTCTTTCCAAAATCAAAATCAACGTAAAATGTTGAATGTTCAGTTCCGGCGATCCAATACCCACTAATTTGATTCAGTTTCTCAGTCAGTTGGTGGTACCTGCTGAAGAAATCAAGTACATGCAGGAGTAGTTAGTTAGACTGAGCACAATGTATAAATGCTACATGCCATGCCATCACATAATAATCAACAGTTGGAGAGTGAACTACGAATTTCTTCGGTGCAACAATCAATATATTCATTATAACATTAAACCGCATACAAGTGGCAAGAAGCCCTTGAAACAAACATTATTTTTCAGAAATTGATCATTTTGTTTGGTTACCTTCGCTCAGACGTCAGATGTCCAATTGTCACGACGGTGGTACGGTGGGTCCGAGGAATTTTTACTGCTAGCAGAATAATTTTTGAGTTACTGATTTTGTTGTCGTTGTTTCTAACGAAGGAATGGACATGGACTTCACTGCTATTAATGACTAAAACGATCTTATTGACATATTGAACACTTTAAGACCGATTCATTACACATTTGTATCTTCAATGTCGTTACTCGTGGTACTCACTCAGGCCTTTTACACGCTCACACTCAAGTCTTTAATTTAATTAAATATTAAATAAAATCACGTTTCAGTTTCACAGTTGACAGCACAGTAAAAAAGATATAGGCCGCAATATTTGCAAATTAAGCTATGTTGACATTTCCAACTTTGCTGCTTACTTATTAATATTAAGTCACAATAATACGAGCACGTTCAACGGTGACAGTAATAAGGCATTATTATACAATATATACATACATACATACACATGAATTTGAAGAATAATATTTATCTTTTGTGTACTGGTAGGCAGGCCGCCTGGCTTAAAGGCTTTAAAGGCTGTTTAAGACCTCAAAAACAAAAAAGAGTTTCAGACATCAAATATTTGATGAAAGCACTTGTTGTGAAGTAGTTTCCGAACACAATCAACATTGCACTGACTGATAATAACTAAAATTTGGAACGTCGCTTAAACATTACCTGATCCCTCAAATGACAAGTGGATTGGATTGGATTTCTTTAAATAATTAAAGTATATTGCAATTTATAATATGATAGTTAGTCACACTACTATGGTCCTTGTGTAATGAAAGTTTTTCTTGCGATTATCCACAAATACGCACAACTCCAGCGATAATAACAGAGACACTTCAAACCAAAGATAGCTAGGAAAATGGTCTTCAACAAGTTGTGCACGTCTCTACTAACATTTAAATTAGCTGGCTACTCTTATTGTTCTTCACATATCAGTTCCGAGTTACGTAAATGTGTAATAGTAATAATTATCTACTACTACAGTAATTATTAGCTCCCTGCCTGACACAGCGACTACGGATGGTGATAATATTCCTTTTCCAAAAAAGACACTTTTTCCTCCGTATCAAATGGCATTGTTTACGTCCTGCGCGGCACTATCCCCCAAAAAGACAGCCACCAATACCTTGTGATGACGATTACGGCCTATACTTTAGCCACAACAACACCAACAAAATACTTGGTTTTCTTGCGTGTGTGTGTATATATATTCTTTTAATCCGTGGCACAAACGAAATGGAAATCCAAGAGAGAGTATTAAAGTTACTATTCTGTTCTTAGGGCCAGTAGTAGTAGTATTTCATCTTGTTGCTCCTACAACAGCATTCTTTCAGCTTACAAGAGGGAGGGAGAACTCCATAAATTCAACAACTCCAACTTCTCCGTCATTCATGTCATACATTTGCTTCCTTACAAGGAATCCACAAGGCTATGCAATATTCCCAATTTGCTCATCGTTTTTTAGTCTAGGTTCCAAGATCAGAGTGTCTTTTTTTCTCTAGCAAAGACAGATATTGTTCCACACAAAACCCACTTAAATTTCAGAATGTCCACCTTTCTTCTGTAAGCAAAAGACTCTCAACAAAGTCTTTACTGACAAAGTAGTGGAACAACAAGAAGAGTAAACGACGCCGTTTTGCAGGCCGTAGCCAATACTCTCTAGAGAACTTTTGATGTATAAAACATAAAACATAACATGAGGTACACTTAATGTGATGAAATGTGAGACTTTAAGGCTTTGTTTCACTCCGTTGTTTGGAGAATACGCGTAAAAAATACGCAGCAGCTTGGATGCGCCCTGAAACAATGTTTTCTGTAGTAGGTATCGTTTGTTTACTGTTTCTCTACTACTGCGCCACTTCTCAACAATGGAAAATTAATTTGAAGCAGGAAAAATGCATTTAGAAAATATATACACAGCCAAAAGCTACCCACCCAACAACAATATTGTGTACGACGACATACATGCTTAGCGAGAAACGAGCAAAGAGAGGAAAAAGACAGGATAAAGTTTTTTGTCTCAAACAGCTTGTTATCCATTTTTTATCCATATCCATTTATTTTGTTCCCATCCTATCCATCCATCCTCTTCAGTTTACGGACGGAGGTACACATCTATAACTACTTACGTGTCGTTCTGTAGTGTGTAATAATTTACATTGCATAATAACAGTGTGAATAGATAAAAAAAAATTATGAAGCAATGTGAGTGCATTTAGGGGAAGGGATATATATACATTATATATATATAATGGATACATGCATGACTCGGTATAAACAGAGCGAGAGAAAAATACTTGTTTTTTGGGTTTCAAAGAGACTGGGACTGGATCTGTCCGTATAATAATAACATACAGGCATGAAAGTGTTGTTGTGGGATGCGAGTGAGATCTGAGATGTGGATGGATCTTGGATAAGTAAAGTAATTAAACGAAACTTGAAGAACGAAAAAGTAGCAAAAGCAGACGAGTCATATTAATTGGATGAGGAATATGAGATCTTTAATAATTTCTACAAGTAAATTATAGTTGAATGAAATGGAGTCATTTGGGATCATCCCATGTTTCTAAGCTTTACATTTTAAGTGTCATGTTGATATTGACTAAATTCTATCGAAATTCATTAATTTACAGTTCCAAGTAAATTGCCAATTTGTTTATCCTTTCAAAATTTGCATAAAGGTCGTTTTATTCTACTACAGTTTGTTATTCAGAAAAATGTTTTTGCAACAGACAGCAGTATTAAATTTTCACAAGAACACATTTTGACAGACGAACAAACCCAGCATCCACAGAGCGTATTGCCCGCTACCACGTTATGGTTTTAATGTGTTACACGGATGGCCATGGATGGAAAATAGACACTAGACCAGAGTCATCCTGATGATGATACTTGTTTGCACTCTTTTACAGAGGAGATGTTATTGGAACACTTTTACAGAATATTGGAACGAAAGAGTGGTAAATGTTTCAAAAAGTGGGTATGCATCTCTAGGTAAGGCAAGTATTATATTTGGATTCTGCTGCTGCTGCGTAGCCCCAAGGTAGGCTTGTCTAGTTGCTATTTTCATTTTCATGTTTCGTCAATGCACTCAATATTATATAATATTTGTCTTTAGATAGGCATCTATCTATACACGGCCGAGTATATTAGTACTTGGTTGATACATTAACATGTGTGTGTGAAGAAGAGATATTTGGTGATGTAGGTAAAAAACTTAAACCTTGATGTTATTTTACTGTTCAAGTTGTACTGCACTACCCTGCCTGCTCAGTGGTAAATGGTGTGGTGTGATGTGGTTTAAGGATGATTTTCTGTAATATCGGCATTCACCACCACATACATACATACACACGTCCGTAAAGTATACACGCGTCGATGATGGTGGTGACGGTGACGGTATCTGTTTTTTTGGGAGGAGGATGGTAACATACGATGGACGGAGCATCGATGCAGAAATTAATTTGCTGAGAATCGTTGTATAGCTGCTGGGATGTGTTGAGCGTAATTTGAAGATCTTTCCCTGCGATACTATGTCGCCTGCGAAAACATTGTCCCGGATAGACAGGAATACAACTTAATTTGATGATGATAAAAGGTAAAACTGATACTCTTAGGTGGGGTGTTGCTCAACCGCAGGCAAGAAAAAAAACTATTTTTACTGCATTTAACACTACTTTACGCTTTCGGGATTTTACTCGTCGTGGTAGAAGGTTTCATGATGATTTTTACGATGAGCCACGCAATGCGCTAACATGCACAAATACACTTGACTGAACGTTCACATTACACGCAGTGTGAACCAAACAACCCTGTCTATTCATCATTTTTGTCAAGTAGGTTCAGTTGATATATTTATACTACTGTAGTGGCAGACGTGAAGGTGATGATGGTGATGAGATCAGTAGCCAATGGAATTAGAATCGATGATGCACCGTTTGACCATCCTTGATATTTTTCAATAGGTGTTGAATATGCAGTTTTTCAAAATTTTGGTTTGGGGCGTTTGTTCATTCATTAGAATAAACGACAGATACAGAATCATGGCCCGGGGCAATACTAATTGTCCATCAATTATTCCAATCCAAAATCTCTGCAATTCAAATGATTGACGCACAACCAATTAACTTACCTAATGCAGATATCTCAGTCGTTTTCATGAAACTTACAATTTACCTGATGTAGCACGACCGAACTGGAAAATGCAGATAACCCCAGATTTTAAGTTTTGTTTTAAATGTAGCGTTCGTGCAGATTTGTAATTCTGTAAATTAGGTGTGCAAACACTAATCTTCCTGTCGCTTGTAAAAAAAAATTGATAAGTTTGACATTATTTATCAGCCAAAGCTATCTGGTCGGGTCAGATTTTTCCGATACACCCACAAGATTCATCGTGATTCAATACGGCCTTGATAACAAAAAAAAGAATGATAATTTTGCATTGCTTGTCTTTGGATGCAAAGTTCATGTCAAAATGCTGTGTGGTACTGGTGTTATGCCTTGAAAAAAATGAATGTCTATTTACACTTTTTAGGTTCAGTTTGACAAGTGACATTAAATCATATTTTTTTATCCAGACAACTGACGTGTATTTATGAGAAAGAGTAACTCATCTTCCAACTAGAAAGTTTATCATTCACAACATAACAGTAAATAGCTCGAAGGAATACACAGTGATATAATTTTTTTCCTGCACGAAAAAGGATAAGACACCGTTTAATTTGAATCATATTTACATCAAGTATCAAGTTAGTCAAATTAAGTAGATAAAACAAATTTCTTGCCTACAGCTATATATATTCTCTATATAGTGTAGTGTATTCCATTGAAGCCCCTGATATTTTTTGATTGATCGACAGATGGCCTTTCAAGTCAAGGAGGAGAGTTTGTTCCTACTATTTTCCTTGTCATACAGAAATCAGCACTTTTGCTGACTCGCTTGCTGCTATGCTGCCGCCGCCAGCACCGTTGATTCACATTTCGTAGGTTTCTGTCAGGATTGAGGATGAACAGTTTTTGCCGAGTCTTTCCTTTTTCTAATGTATTTTTTAACAGCAACGCAACACACACTACTACTACGATACTGTAGTATCACCGTATTATTCTCAAACACGTCATACTTTTGTATCATGGTTCAAATGTATCAACATCCGGAAGCTTTTTATTAAATTGTCTCCACTTCTTTAAGATTAGCCTATGCACCTTGAAAATCGTGGAATTCACCACCATCCTCTTTTATGTCGTTGGAACGTTCTGCCAATCTCAATAAAATAACACTCTACCTAAATGAATTTTAGCATAGTAATTTATGTATGTTTCTTATCGTGAATTACAATATCAACAAATTATTTGGATACACCTTTTAACTACCAATATAACAAACAACAATCATCCATTGCTCCCCTCTCTCCCTCTCTCTCTCTCTCTCTCTTTCCATGAGAATATTCTGCGTACTTGTAATATTGCCGATTGCGTACTGAAGTCAGCATAAAGCAAAATTCCCTTGAAGACTTTCATTTTTTGTATTTCGCACTTACTGCAGCAAATGTTTTCATTATTGGCATTAATATTAAATTGCTTTAAAACGTGATGTGATCAATATAAACTGGCTTCCCGTGTTGTTCTTCAGGATCCACTCACCGTTTTTAACGACCGATCAATACAATGTGTGTGTGGATACACACGTCTTCTTACTACTTTGTAGCGGTTACAACTACCCAGAAAATAAATAGTGTCCATGTTTATGCAGATTTACCTTTTACCTAAAAGCTAATAATACCTAAAGAACATGTTTAATTAAATCAAAGCTATGGTCAAACATTTATTTCGTTACTTGTCTCGTGTTCCCCTTCGTCTTTCATCCAATTTACAACCTCGTAAAAATCAATCAATCAGACGTGTATTGTGTATCATCTCATCATCATTCCTTTCGTAGTACGCCGAGACGATGATGCGTCGTCGTGAAAGAGGACATTGGAATAGTTTTTCTTGTTGCAGGTTGCAGTAGTATACCCCGTGATGGTGATGGTACCCAAAATATCCATTTGACCATATCACAATGTAATCCATCCTCCTTTTTTACGATTCTCATTTAATTCGTCCGAACCACTTATTTTGTGATTAGATCGTGCCAAGTGACAGGATGAGGACAAAATGGCGGTGATGATAAGAGAAGAAGACTAGAGAGAACTACTAAGAAGCTTGTCTTCAGCTTCACTATTACTGTGAAGGTGCTCTTAATTTAAGGACATCCAGAACTAAACACAATTATCTGTGTACCATGAACTAAACATATGCATTAGGATATTTTGTTGCACGCCTCTGCAATAGCAATCCACACAATATTTTCCTTGCGAGGGGGTAGAACAATTCACCCCGACTGTTTATATGTATGTGCGCGCGTCTTCACTTTACTTCCAGCAGCAATTACTACTAACAACACATAATAATGAAGCCTCCAATTCATATCGCAGTTACTTTATCAGTTTGTCGCCTTTAATTAGCATTTCGACATTGTTCAATTTTAGTCCAAAAAAGGTTCAATTTACCAATAGCAGCAGGTGATCATGTGCAAGCAGTGGTGGCATCATCATTATAGGTGACCTTTGAATTACTACATGTGTTCTATGATTGCTATGTTAATGTATGTATTTTACATTCAATATATATTTTTATTTAGATTACATCATTTTATACAGTTAAAAGGGTAAATTAATCGTCATTTTTTTTCTATCTTGTGAACCTGATAACAATTCCTCAAGAACATGTCATTTTAGCATATTTTTTCCTTTGTCTATTTTTTTCTCCTACAAAATTCTCTCTCGCTCATTCTCTCAATTTTTGATCAAAGGAAGCGTAATTTAATGCACATACAAAATTAACTATCAAACTTGAACAGAATTTCAAATTGACGCGACACACTGCCGACCTTATTAACATTTCACACAACTAGTCATTATCCAATTGTTTTTTTTTCTCTGTCTTGTCTACTAAGACGTAAAAGCGATGTTGATATTATTACAAGACAGAAGTGAAGTAGGGGGAAGGTGCAACGCAGTGAATGATAGAAAGGACCATGATCAAAAACGATGTGATCAATTAAATGATTTTGTTTTTCACATCGTATCTCTTTTTGCCAGGTTGTCATTTCTATTTGTTTTTTGTCGGTGATCTGCACACAAAAGTCGCCATCCCCTTTCAACGAGAGGAACCCACTTAGTGGCCCTCTTTAGTAACCACTGTACTTTAACCACAACGACGACTACTACTATCATTTACCTTTTTATTAACTACTCACGCGCTGCACCTTTCTTATTACAACGGGGGTTTATAGGTAGCTATTTAAAAGAGGTTATGTACGCGTCTTCATCTTTTTCTTCTGGTTGCTTCTGGCTTCTGCTCCTTCTAATTACTTCACGCTCGTATTTCTTAATATTTTTCCAATCCAAGGAAAACAATCACCATTAAGCAAATAATGCGACAGCATAAGGGTACAATAATAATAGTAGTAGTAATAATGGGACTGGTGCTAGTTGTTAATGTTGCTTCTTCTAATGGTCATACGCACGTACGTATTTGTTATTGTGACGCTTCTTTGATTACAATGAAAATTATATTTTAATTCAAATGATATCAATCAGAGAGCCGTCTTCAGTCGTGTTGTGTAAATAAAAATTTAGCTTTTTGAGAAATCACTAGGCACGTTATTATGCGTATTTGGTTATTCAAGCAAAAATAATCACACAAATCAGGAAAAAAGGAATAAAACTTAACAGCCAGCCGCCACAACTTATTCTCTAGAGGGCACGCTCTTTATCATGCACAGGTGAACGTGGCTGTTTTTTTATTACAAAGCGAATGCAATGTAAGATGAAGAATGACAATTTTGACAGTGACAATACTAAATAGAAGATATAACAAGTAGGTATTACGTATGAATAGTCAACAGTTGCCCTTATCAGTTTTGATATCATCATTATTTTCATTTTATGAAAAATCAACTGCATTAAGTTGGTGGGCATATGTGAAATGAAACAAAAAAATAAATTTGATTTTCATTGCCCTATTACGTGATTAACCCGTTACATTGTTAGCGCTCTACGGTGACTTGTGACTTGTGACAGACAACCTCTGCGGCAACGTTGTACATACACACACCACCGCTATTATTAGAATTTATGGATTGAATTTGCAGATTAAAATTATATTGCATATAGCTTTTGCTTCTGCCGTTTTGTGTTTTGTGTATTTTATAATTTTATTTTTCTTTATTACCCCATCACCACTAAAAAGGGCAATATTAAATGAACTGCACAAATACAAATGGTTGTGTGTTGTACACTTGTGAGCAATCATAAAACAAATGAATTTAATAAAATCTACAAAGATCATGATGATGCAGGTGATGATGATCACGATGACAAAAGAGTGAACCACATTCCCTAAATACTCCCCTTCGTTTTTTAAACTATTTTTGCTCCGTCCCTGTTACATTTTGAGGTAATACTTTTGCCTCAATAATGAAATCGATTTTTTATTATTGCATTTTTTTTCGTAAAAAAGATATGTTGCAGTCATAATAAGATATTAAAGTACACGATAAATTTACATAATTTTTAAAAAGATTGTTTATACAACGACAGCACTCTACGACGCAAGGTAAGTAATAGCTTACCAATAAAAACCTATATGACCACAACAGCCGCATCCTTTTTTTTACTGCCCTCCTCCTTTCATCTCATCATGTCATGTTATTCATGAGTGATTGCCAATATTATTATTAATATTATTATTATTATTACTATTATGAAATTGAGTTTTCTTTACGAATCGGAATACTTTCCAATTGAACTGAATAAAATTATTAATAATGAAAAATTTGAGACTATTAGTCAGCGCTTATGGAAATGTGCATGCGTACACAGACACACAAAGCAAATAGGCATTCTAATGTCAGCTACATTGACATGATATGCGAGATGTGTGTGAGATGTGATGGTCACATTGCCATGCATTTTTACAAAAATTCATTAAAATTTTCGTTCCTTTTTCTTTTTTCGGCATGTCCGCCGGTCATCATCACCGTCACTCACACACTCGAATTCAAGTATACACACACTGCTGCTGTCAGTATATAACTCGTCAGCAATTGTCAGTCATATACTATCACCGTCTTCCCTCTCCCTCTTTTTTTAGTGTAAATCGTGTAAAATTTGTCTGCTCTGTTCCTTTCAAAGAGGATAATTGATTGTGATGTGTCAAGAAGAATTTAGCGAAGGGATAGGTGCAGTTCAGCCATGTCAGTGGGTGCACTTCTCTTTTTATATTTTCTTTATACCTAATCATCTCCTTGTGTCAATGCTATTCATTTTTAAAGTTCTAGTTTATCTCCCTACTTCTCCACTACCCCTGCCGCGGAGCTAATAATTTTATGGCAGAGTTTCATCTAGATAGGTATGCCTGCTGTTGCCCTGCAAAGATAAGCATCACGTCCATGTGTGTGTGCCCATGCACGATTTGTTCAAGAGTAATGATCGAGTAAACTTATTTGTTAGTGCAGAAAGGTTCATCTACCACTACCATATATTTTTTCTCTTTTGTCGAAAAGATTAACGTCCACGACAAAATGACAGAAAGGAATTCAAAATAACATTCCTCCGCAAATACTTTTCATATTTGTACTTTGGTCTACAAAAAATGGACATGGTATCGTCATCAGCAGCATCATTCTGGGCAGTGAGTAGAATTAACTTTGTGTAATATGTGGAGTGTGTGTGTGCAATGATGACAATTTGGCAAAAAAATTGTGTGGTATGGTGGTGTTGGAAGAGTGAAAGAGTTAAGTCATACGTCGTAAAGTGCATCCCTCTCAGTGTGCAATAAATGCGAGAACACTTATCATCCGTTTAGAATTTCAAGTGAGAAAAGGAGTTTTGTGCGTGAATGATTAAAAAATGCAATATGGATTATGGATGTGGAATCTGATGATGATCATGATGATAAACGAACAAACATATCATACAAATTCCATAATGGAGGCTGTAGTTGTATACAATAGACTTGTTATACCACTGCTTCGCAGCACCACCACGCACAAATTTTTTTTTAAGATTTTGACGATTTTGATGTTGGTATGATGGTGATGTGCTGGTGGTTATAGGATGTTGCAATATATTTTTAGTTGAGAGCATTTTCCCAATCTTTTTATTTTGGAAGGATGATGATAATGATTACGAAGAAGAGTTGAAGAAGAAGCTCACTGCTCGTTTTATTGTGTATTGTTGATGATGATGATGCTGCCGATGACGATGAGAATGACGATTTACTATAATGCAGCCTGCAGCTGTTTTAAAGGGCACCATGTTATCGTCGTGGTCCTTCTTATCTTTAAAAAATAATAAATTTCGTTGTGTGTCTCTGTGCATTCTTTGGCACAAGCCTATCTGATTTAGAGGAGGTATGCACATACATGCATGCATAAATATTTACTTACGAGGCTTTTAATAATAATAATGAAAAAATAACAAATTGAGATGAAATGAGTAAACTAACGAGTATTATGATAGAAAAATTTAGTGGAAGGGTACTAACAAATTACTACAACCAACACTATATAGTCACCTGATAACGTCGTAGGTATAACTGGTAACGGTAATAATAGCTGTAGTAAACAGTGCGTACAGCCTACCCCACTCACCACCACCACCACTGCTCTTGGCTATCATGATTAAGCATGTTTGCTTGTAATCTTGTAAATGATAATCAATAATTTGGTTATTTGACTTTTATTTCATTTATTCACAGTTAGATATATATAAACAAAACCCGTATAATAGGCAGGCATTATAGTTATTAAATGTCAGTTTTTGTACCTGTGTTGCTTATCATTAGCAGCTTTTGCCATTTGTAACAGATAAAAAACGTAAGAAAAAGAATCTCTAACGTTGTTGTAAACTACACGTTGCTTATGAATGATGATCATGATCATTATATATAAATATACAAACAGGAGAGTGCTAGTGATCTTCGTCGCTCACTGGCCCGTTTTAGAATGGTCAGTGGTCATCTTCACAGATATTTTACTTTTTTATTTATATTTGTTATTGTTATATAATCATAATAATTGTAATTTCTCCTTTATTTATTGACAAAGTCTATTAATTCAGCAGGTTGGGAATTAAGTGGATTTTTTTCTTATTAAAAAAGATGCATTATCCATTTTTTATGATCACGCACACACTGTGCATACTCACAGGGAAGTTCAAATCATCCTACAACTGGTGCCAAAAGAATAACTGCAAACGCCACCAAAACTGTCGCAATTTTTTGCTGCGTTATATAGCAAATAACAACTTAGAAGTGGAGTGGAAGGGTTGCTGAGAAGAATTGCGAATGAATCATCGTCATCATCATCATCGTCATATCGTGTTCACTCACTCACAAGCAGCTTCATCATCATTATCATCTTGATAAAATATGTCTTTGGTCACTGACATCAGTTTTACCTTTGTCGCCGCGCTTATCACAATATCTCATCATTTTTATCACCATTACTCCAACAGCCGTCGTCGATGAAAAGAATAGTACGGTAGGTACGGAGGGGTTAGCGGTACATCTAGTGAAGATGATCTTTACAAGGAACGTGTAATATACGAGAGGAAGAAATGAAAAACGATGAAAGTCAAAAGGACATGAGCACTGAAAACAGAGTGAGTGAATAAGAGAGAGTATTTATAGCAAATTAGGAATTCCGTGACATGTCATCATGATGACGATAATTCGTTTGTGCACCAAATGTTTCTTTGATTACCCCTCTCTCATCAAAAACACAAAACAAACTTGCGTGTAATAAGATCCATGTTTCCTCCTCCGCCACGCACGTACCAAACTAAATATATGCCAAAGTGACACAGAGGCACTTTACTTGGCAATAAAAAATGAGAAGAAAGAAAGACTTTTGCTGTTCCGAAGAAATTACCTCATATTTCATTTCGTTAATTCAATGCAAATGCGTACGCTTTTGTCTTGTGCCTACTTAATGAACTATTCACGCACGACTTTGCTCTCTTTGTTCGTTATTTCATTATCATCATTTATTCCAATTTCTTTTTTTCACTTGCACTCGTTCTTGTTATTTCTCCCTCTCCATATCTCTCTCTCTCTCTCTCTCTCTCGTACACTTGCTCTGGTCCTCTGTCAGACTTGTCTTTTCTTGTTTTCTTAAAAATGTATCACAAATTATGTGTACTTTACAGTTTTTATATTTCTTTGAAACTCATAAAAATGGTATTATCGTCATAAAAAGCACTATAAATACTTACAAGGTAAAGATGATGAGTAAAATTCTATGATGATGGACCTTATTTTGCATTTTGGTACTACGTAATCCTTTTCTTCGTGTCCATGAAGGTAACCATTTTTGGTCCATTTTTTATATATCATTGGGAAATACCTGCACGTAAATAATGTACTTGAAATGACACTTCTGAAACAGATGTCTCCTCTAATCATCATGATCCTCATTACGTTTTAGTTTTACTCTTGAAAAATTAAAAAAGCCAAAAAAAATGCAACGTGTGCTCGTTTAATAATAATAATGTCTTTGGCTCAGTGTCGGCCGCATTCCATTTTCATTTCTGGTCAATATTCTTGGACATTTCAGTGTATCGACTAATTTTTTGGCGCTGCCGCTGGTACACACACCAACAGAGACGAATAAAAAATGACATGGCATCAGGGTTCTTTGCCTTCAGCTTTGCCACAACACCACCAAATTTTCTAGTACCGTGTCGTCCGCGTCCGTACATCATTAGTCGGGGACAGGTGCAAGTGGGAATGTTGAGATGATGAGCAATGATGATGATGCACCAGTAAATTGTCTTTCTGCCAGCCATCAATTCACATTAAAATATGTACAAATTGTAACGTAATATGTGTGCACGTCGGCGGGGTGCGCGGATGATACACAATAGTTCATACAAGATATATAGTTTCTGATGGACCATCAAGTTCTTCTTCTTTGTCGTCAATGCGTCGTCCGCGTCTCCTTCTTATAAATTATTTACGATTCTTATCATTTTAATTTTTTTGTCAATTGTTGGTCATCATAATAATTACAGTGTATTACTGCAGTTCATTTAGACTGGCGCTTTTGAGCATTGCCCAGACAGGATAGAGTCATCTATATTTCTTTATCTTCAACAAAGAGTTACACACGTACACGCACTTAAAATTTTACAATGTTTTTATGGAATTAGAAGTACAATTTTATATGGACCTGTGACCAGATCCCTCTCCCCGTGTGTTTTAGGTGAGTGGTTGATATTGGCAAATTTACTATCGGGTTGTCTTTTTATATATATGGATATATACGTAAGCAATAAATTCCTGTTGATAAAGCTGATCATGGTGACTACGATCGCCATCATCATCACTGACTGAACTTACAGGCAGTAAAACTAATAAAATGAAATAATAAAAACGAAATGAATAAAATATCAGGGAGCAGACGAGCGGCGGCTATGTAGCAACAGCAGCACAGTATAAAAAGTAGGAAGAATACCTTGAAACCCCTTATCCATTAAGATAAACTATATAATATGTTTACATTTTATCCATTATTCCACCTGTTTAAGAAGACAACGACGAAGATGCTCCTTTATGCATAAAAAATGAAGATGAGCAAATTATTGTGTGTGTACAACAGCACGGAGGAGGATAATAAAAGTAATGGTGCATAAAACGTTGAGAACAGCGGTACAGTAGGAATTTTTTGCCACTTCGACGATACATGACAACTTTGCGAGCATCGTAATAGTACTAGTACCTTCTACGGGTAAATACATCATAATCGTTAAAATGTACCAGTGTGCGCGTATGGATGTGTTCAATGGAAAAGAGAGACTAAAAATTGAATACAGAGTCTTCTTTTGCAGCGCATGTGCAATATTCAAATAACCGTGGTTTTTACATGTAGGAATACAAAACGTTAGAGACAAGGAGCAGTTGCATACAACAAGAAGGATTTTTGGGTGATTGGGTGCTACTTTTCGTTGGCGACTGGCGTTACACAGGATGATGATCGTAACAACGCAGACTTTCGAGGAGTAACGTACCTTCTCGAATGTGTGATGCTGCTGCATGCATGGAAGATGAGAAACAACTGAAGATGAGTTGAAGAAGAGAAGAAGATGATGCTGACCACTTGCTCTTTTAGTATATTTTAGCACTGTAAGGACTACCATTAGGCAGATATTACCCCTTCGAAAAATCCTTTTGTTGTGGTGGTGGTGAAGTAGTAATAATAAATGAATAATATTAATAATCATCCTGTGTAGTAGTGGCGGTTATGGTGTATGATGATAATATGTAATATGTTGTGTTGTTTAATGGTATTATGGATATTTTTATAGCGAGTGATGGTGGGATGAAGATGAGACTACACAGGACATGTAACATGTAAAAGATGTATGTAACGAAATGAAATGAACACGCTCTCTTCATCGTCTTCTTCTAAAATTGTGCGTCCGCCATCCAAACTCCATTCATATATAAATGACCTGGATTTGGAGGGACTGTAATCAGTGTAACTTTGTCTTCTCACCTGTAACCTGTGTTGTTACAATAGAAATACAGACGAAAAAATATCCGTTGTGGTGAATTGAAAAGTACAAGAAACTTTTGTGTTGCTGGACGAAATTTTTTTAAAGGAGCTACCGCTTTCAAGATGAAATACGTTCAGGTGCATGAGTACTTTTATTTCATTTCCATTTCCTTCTTCGATTCGCAAAATGCGAATAGGGAAAAAGGTGCAATTTCGGGGCGTGGAAGAAACTATCGAGGAAAATTTACATAAAAATATTTGTTTCCTTGAATGGAACAATCGAACAGTTTTAGTCTAGTTATTTCCAAGTTCTTTTCAAACAGGGCAAAAGTAGTTCAGTTTAGGAAAAAAAGAGTTTTAGATTTGTTTATTTCTTTGAAAAAGTGAATTTAAAAGAAACTTTAAAAATCAATTTTTTTAAAATTTAGTTGTTCGAAAATTTTAAGGGGAAATACTGTGTGCTCTGCTGTGTTTTAGTTATTTTGGTGAAGGGATTTCGGGGAACGTTTAATTTTTTCTTGAAATTAAACTGGGTTTCGTTTAAATTTAGCAGCTATATATATCCCCTCTTAACGTGTTTTGTTTTTTTTCTTTTCGCCAGGTTTGTTCTGTGCTGCTTCTGGTGGCAGCTTCAGCTTACGGACAGTACAACTACAATAAACCAGCTCCTCCAGCAACCACCCCCCGGGGAACCTACCTCCCACCCAAGAATGATAGAGAAGAACAAATTGATAGCCAAGGACTTTCTCCAGGCGTAAGTTTCCTCTCTCCTCTTCCTGTTGCTAATGATAATAATTAGCAAACCCGCACAACTACTTGGATAACTGTTACAAAGTCAATACTATTCATACACGCATACATTAAATAACAAGTTTGCTCACTCATCCGCCTCCGTGACATTGTCACCTCGTAGAGGTCACAATTGTGCATATCAAATTACCTGGTCTAGCCATCTTTGCGTCAACTTACGGGTTATTACCGTAAGTGTCGGCTATAATTAGCATGTCAAAGGAGAGTCAAGTCAGCAGAAGCTCTTCAACCCCTCCGCCTTCCATTATATGCCAGGCCTCACCTCACCTTTCTCAAGGTTTTCAGCAAGTGCATCTTCTTTCTATTTTTACTTTGACCACAATACTGAAGAGTTCATAAATCAAGAAATGCACTTATCAGGAATTCTAATAGGCACTTCATAAAGCAAGCCCTCCAACAACAAATAGACAATGCTAAAGCAAACAGAAACAATGATCAATTCATGTCTAGTTATAACCACAATTATCACGATTTACATTGTCTCTTTTACCTCTTTTTATTTTCTTAAATGAAAAGATTCTTCAAAATGTTGAAGACGTAGTCTTTCAAGCCATTTTTTGGCCTGACAGTGAGAAATGATCAGTAAGTTGTTTCTCTGTACGCAGGATTATACTATGTTTATATTTAGCAGTGCTTACATGCATACAGAAGATAAAAAATGGAAAGGCAAACTAATTTTTCTTGCGTATTTTATCAAATTAAAACAAATTGTCTCCAACGCCAGCGTGTCAGATTATAGCCACCCTTGAAACAGATACGCAGAGGTGCATCATAATGTGCATTCTTTACGAATATGGAATGCTTGAGTGTTGGATAAAAAGTAAATTAGGTTTTTTATATTATTTTTTAAAAGGATAAACAGACAACGACCACGTTGGTCGTTCATCTTATAACAGAATCATCGTGACTGTCACAATGAAAAAGGTTAGTTGGTCGGTTGGTAGTAGTAGTGGTGGTGAGTAAAGGAGTAGCAAAATTTGAATACCTGCGTGTGTGAGGTGGAACACCTCGTGTTATAGGTGGATATATTGGTCTACCACCATAACACTGTTGCAGTAGTAGGTTGCTATCATTAATGCTATTATGGCAGCAGAAAATGTGGAAAAACATTCACTTTTCAAAAAAAACGTAATCTCTGCCATTATTAGTAGTAGTAAATAGCTTTAAATAATTTTTATAAGAAAAACGAAGAAGAAGAAGGAGAATATGAGTGATGAGCTTTTTTAAAAAAGAACCTTTACTGGTAGTAAAACACAAAAGTAGAAAAACTTTTGGTGGTTGGTGGAGGTGTCCTATCAAATATAAAGTATTACGTTGATTATCGTCGCATTGTGCTTATACCTCTCTCCACACACGACAATATTTATTTATAAGCTCTCTCACAGACTCTTCTTCTTTTTCGTTTTCTGTGACAGGATCACCTTGATTCATTCACTTAAAAAATCTCAAATCAAAAGTTGAGTTAATAATCTTTCTTTGAACGAACCAAACCTGAGAGTTGTATACGCAGGGTTGTAATAATAATGCAGGAGCAACAGAAGAACGTAAAATGCATTTTCATCAACATCGCAAAACACCCTTAATTTTTTTTACAATTTTTCTACGTTGAAAAAAATGAAGACGATAACAACAACGTAAGAACATATAACAACCATCACCTGCACACCCAGTAAGTGCATTTTTAACAGTAGGGCAATATCATTATCGTGATGATGATCATCCCTTTTTATACTTCTCCCAAGACTGGACACTGACAATTTGAGGATGATGAATGGGCAAAAAATTGCTCTTAATCATAATGGTTTAAAGTAATAATCATACTCATTAGCCCTTTTTATCATCCAAGTGCATCGCCATCATCTAGATCAGTCGACCCCCATGCAAAACGGAGCACAAGACTTGGCAAAGTTAGGGAATGGCAACACGTTGATCAACTTCTTGGGTGAACTTGATCATCACGTTTCCTTTCCTTGATGTTGTCTTTCTTGCATGATTTTGACTGAAACAAGACAAAAAAGCCAAGCAAATACGTACTACGTGCAGATAGTCTTCCACGAGTTTAGCTGAGAGGAAAAAAACATTATCATCTTCAATAAAAATTGTGCACGAGAGAGAAAATTGAATAAGTACAAGTTCGTTTTTAATCTTCGCATGGAATTTTCTTCTTCTTCGTCGGCATTATGGTGTTACGCAACGCAGGATACAAAACGAGAGGAAAATGAAGGGTCAAAGCTAATAGCATCTTTCTGTTGATTATGATGAGATGGGGATGGTGACGACGAGGATAATATTGAACATCCTCCTGTCTGAAGCACCTCACCCCTTAAAAAAAGAATCATTATAGGCTTTCTAACTGCCTATATATATATATATACTAACCACTAGCTCACCTAATGATTATTGTCGTTGTTCATCAGAGTCGGCAGACGCTCACCATTAAATCACAGAGAGTCACCGAGTGACTTCGACTCTGTTATGTAGGATAATAAAGGCAAAGGCCACGAGAGCGAAATATATTTTATGTGTAATCAAGTCCACCAACAAGACAAGAGGATGGACAATGTCACGCGCATTACGCATCATCCTCCGTGCCTCTTTTTTTATATCGTTGTTCAACTAGGTTGAACGGCAGGTAACTTGTAGTAAAGACACCTGGCAAAAATATGCTCACGTCACATTCTTTTTTTCTCCTTTCCTCTTGAAAAAAATAAACATTTTTATTGTTATAATCATTTAGTCGAAATTTGATATCCTAACGACTGTCAGTGAAATATGAGATTTTATTGTTTCACTGTTTTGATAAGGACGGTAGTAGTGGTGGTCATCAAATTTATGACAGTTTGAATCCCAATTCCCTCAAATTTCATGAGTGATTTTAAAGGAGACAAGTGGAAGAAAGAGTCAAGTACGTCGTCGACCCCCGGTACGACCACTATCATACTTGTGGTGGTGGTGGTTATAATAGAGTAGAGATCATTTAAGATCATTAATATGACAAAGAACTATAAAAACGCCAGACGAGAGTAAAGAAGATAATGATCATGATTATAAGAATGATTTTATTGGCATTGACAATACTTGATATACCATTTATTCTCGGTGGAGTGGAGTAGAACACCAGAGGAAAACACACAGTAGTGACTTGCTCTTTTCAATTGTTTTATTGACTTGTCTTGTTTCTTGACTCCAGTCAAGATCTTTTTGTGTGCTCTTCCCCTCTGAAGATGTGAAACTAATGGGAATAATGATATTATGATGATCAGCTTTTTTTTCGCCCTCTCTTGATAAAATAATCATGATAACGACGTCTAGTATGTTGTCTTCTGGTGTCATCTTCTTCTTGTTCTTTCCATGTACTCTTCAATGAAAACAAACAAAAAAATTATATACTCATTATCTTATTTTTAAAGTAAATGTGATTAAGATTCAGAGGAGAAGAGGGATATCAGATAAGAGGAGACGCGACGAGATACATTTTCTCTGAATATTGAATGACTCTCGGAACATGAAGGTTACACTACAAATATCTAATAACAAAGTTCTATTAACTTTTGATGCAGATTAGCCTGTAAATAAGAAGATTAAAAAGGAACACGCACAAAACTTGTACTTTTTTCCCTGCCGAGGTACGATACCATATCACACCATAAGAATAGAGTAGAGAGACACGAGATGATGAAGATCAACCTTAACTTCTTCTAATAATAATCATAATATATCTTTTTCCATATAATAAATTATGTCGCTCTCTATTTGGGCATATCCTACACACCGACTCGCGTCTGACGACACAACAGCAACACTATGTAGTATCGCCTAACTTCATTATGTGTTGTATCAACAAAAAAGCGTGAGTGCCAATGCGTTTTTATTTGTTGTTTGTTATGCCTACTGAACGGTGGAATGGTGGTGTGTGTGTGCCCTCACTCCTTTCGTGAGTGATTAAATAACGGTTGGTCACTAGTCACAACTGCCACTACCTTCCATATAACTACTCATCTTCATTTATAATCATTACAATCCATCTTCTTAGTTCTTCTTTACCTTCTGTTTATTATTATTATTTATTTACGTATATAGCTATATATTATCTGTATACTTACCTTTTTTGTCCTTTTTTCATATCTACACACTAAAAAAATCCATTTATTTCGTATTATTTTTGAAAAATTCCCTACTGTACCTTGGTACACGGCTCAGTTAACAATGAAACTTAAGAAGATGAAGAGGAAACAAAGACGAATGGTGGTGATGATGACGATGATGATGGCGGTGATGAAGATCAGCAGGATCTGTGATCTATCATTGTTTTATTTTTTGTTTGGTAGTCATCACTGTTGCTTTACTGCTACTTCTCCAACTAAACTATTTGATTCATTGAGATTCCAAGAATAATGGCACAATTATTGTAGGTACTTTCTGGGATGATGTTGTTGAATAAGCGTTTCATTATTAATTGTACATTACAAACCACTTTCAATTTTTTTTATTATCTCTACATTAATTCGTCTAATTTCAGGGTTATCCATACTTTTTATGAGCTTGTATCACTGTTTATCTTTCTGTTGAATGGCTCATATTGGAGTAGGTAGCTCGGAATAATGCAATGATTTGTCAATATATTATGTGTACTTGCTAATTCATCATCGTCAATTCAATTTGAATGGGGCCTTCTTCGTGCTTCGTTGCTTGCTCATCATCATCTTATCGAAATTGAAAAGAAAAACAAGAAGAAAAAACCACTTCTGTTTTTGTTTGACGACTCGCCATTTGTTTGACTTTTATTGATTTCAATAAAAGGAATGAAAAGATTGTCTTCTTATTGATGGGATGATGACGACAAGCATTTTTCGATGATTGATTTAAAAGAAATAAAAATAATAATTCTAAAAAGGGATGATAGGGAAGGGGAGCCCTGCAATTATTTGTCCCTCTAAAATTTAATTACCTTTTTCATAATTTATGGAACGGATGAAATCAAAGTGCTGTCGTTGTAAAACGTAATACGTTTCAACTTGCGTAAATGTTTGAGTATTCATCGTCCCTTGTGTATCTTTTTGTCTACAACAGCTAGTGTTACAAGACACACACACGTATGTGCAACAATATAGGTATAACGGTTATTTTCAAATCCAAATATTAGCACCAGCTATTAAACCAAGTGGGCTATGAATACAGATACAATGCAAATATTGTCTAATTGCTTGAAAATTGTAACTGTTATTATTACAAGATTATGTAGGATTATTGTGCTATTTGAAGAAGTGTTACGTCCTTGCCCAGGCGAGAAAAGGCAGACAGACACACGGCATTAAGGCAATTGTGGTAAGACTCTGCACCAAATTTCTCTCTCGGCGGACCAACATTCGAATAGTCATGCGTTTTTTATGCACACGGCAATTATCTGCATGAGCCTGTAATTAATTTTTCTCAATAAAAATCCCCACTAACCTAGTTTCTTTGTTTCAAAAAGGCGTCAAGAGAAATAGAAAAAATTACGTTACTGGGCTTATTGTAAGCAGTAAAAGAATGAGGAGTACAAAGAGAGCCGATGATGTTGCAGGGGAATGTAACAACTACAATAACAACAATAACGATGATATTTAAGCATATTTAAGTCAGGTTTTATGTGTCATCGTTATCATCATCATCATCATCATCGTATCAGCAACAGGATTATTATTATTATTATTATTATTTCAGCAGTTTTATCTGGTAATGGTCATCTTTGCATTTTTAATGACATGAAAATTTACACCTACCAGACTCCCTCGTCGTCACTAAAACTTATTGCAAAGGGGTAGGTAAACTGGTAGGTGCACGATAGGTAATGGATGAAGTTAAGTATGCAAATAGGTGCATGGTCGACGTTGTCGTTTTGTGGTGAATGTAGTGGTATTACGTAACGGAAATACATAATATTAACTAAATGATTTTGTGTGAGAGGAGGAAAGCATAAAATGCAATTATTTTTTTAAAAGTTATATAGGTGCACGACACGGCGACACATACCATCATCATTAAATTTTTCACTGGTTCATCCTCAGCTTTTCAGTTTCATTTTTCACGTCTCTCTCACTATCTATCTATCCATCTATCTCTTATATGAGTAGGTATTATGTTATTCAAGGAATCACACAGGTAATCGTTATTACAAACGTGTGTATGTATGAATGAATTTACTGCACACTGTACTGCATTGCATATCGTTCCCAAAGGCACGCATGAAATGCATTTGTCGTTTAATGCCGTGTGGAAAGAAGAAGACGCTACCATCGCGTCACCGCTATGTCGTTAATGAAGGTTCAAAGATAACATTGAACACTGATCAGACATGCATGACACAACTGTTGGTTACGCGTTAGATGCTCGTTATCATAATCACTTCACCTGATCTGCTGATCTTTCCACTTGACTTTCAGTTCACTCCAACAAACTGCCACTACTGCTGCCAACAACACCAACTTTGGCAGCAGTTAAAGAGAACAAAAAGCTGTGCCGTTTTGCCGTTGTATGCCTTCAGCATTCAATTTAATTCACGAATTCTCGGTGTGAATAAGGAGCATTATCACAGGTTAAAGAGGAGCTGACAGGCATTTCTTTCTTCTCGCTGGCATTTGACAGAAAAGGTTATTACGCAAGTAAAAACACTGATTAAGTCATGATGATGACAATTATGGTGTCTCCTGCTCCTCAACATCGCGTCATCGTCATCGTCATCATCATGATCATGATAACGAACAGTAGGATCAGTTGACGACGAGAAGAAGGAAATCATCTGGAAAAACATTTATGATGCACCGTCCGCATATAATTTATTTCGTAACACCTTTCATTCTAATAGCTGTGTGGTTTGTTTACTAAACCGTTAGAAGTTTGCATATAGGTAGCCTTCGAATCTTTTATTTCGGAATTGAAATTCATAAGGCCGCATGCCAGCTCTTCAACGTCAATACACAGCAACCACGTTGAACGTGTTTTGCATGCTCAAAATATGCAATAACGCACCACCACCAATCGCAAAAAAGCAATCACAGAGAAACAATGGCGGCATTTTTCAATTCATGAATGAAAAATCAATTACCGAGGAACGACGACAGCAGCAGCGTAAACAGAAGACGGAGGAGAAGCACGGTGAAATAAAAAATTGAGCATTTGTTTGCATGTTCGCGGTAGGAATTACAATTTTGAAAAAAGTGATTTATATTTCATATCTATGTTGGATATGTTTGCGTATTTTTTTGAATGTTTCTTTCGTCCTGTCTCCTGTATACAAGCTGTTTGTCACCTGTCTGTCAATCTGAAGAGTTATAGTTTTTCAAATTGCTAATCACAATAAACAACACAAGTGGTTATTATTTGGTTACGGTATTACTCTGTACGGTTATCTTTGGTAGCACCTATTTTTGAATGAGTGTGTACTGTAAATCCACCACCAACCACCATCAGTTTGTAGTTTGTACGCAGTCATTTTAATTTGTATAATGGCAACATCGCCACAAAGTCAGCATTATCAGGCATCTCGAACAGTCTTCAGGTATGCTAATGCTAATTACTATTTTTTCTTCTTTTTTACATGCCTCGGTATCCATCTCCATGCTTGCATGTTTTAAAAAGATGACCATCAAAAGATGGAATGGGTATAATAGCAATAAATGTATTTTTAAGAAGATGAGCATCATTTAGTCGTCCAAGACGTGGTAGAGGTAGTCGGCGTAGTAGTACCAGTGGCATTGTAAACTTCTTCTTTAACTTTTTTTTGTGTGTGTGAACTTGTTTCCAATCATGATCATCAGTGTCATCTTTGTAGTCATCATTGTCAGCATCATCATCATCATCACCACCAGCGCAGTGACCATCTACTTTTGAAGAGAAGAGCTGGTGGTGGTGGTGGTGGTGGTGGTGGCGACTGAAGATGAGTAGGATATATAGTGAGGGAGACTTTTTATATACCTTAAAGTAGTGGACTTGCGCGTTTTGCTCGCCTATTGCGTCATAAGACGCCTCCGGCAAGGTAAAAAAAGTATATGGAATGCATCATCGTGTCGTGTGGTACGTGCAACAACAGCAACAACAAAGACGAAAAAGGAGGAAAATAGATAAAGATAATGTAATGTGCGTAGTGAGTGCGTTTACGACGTGCCTACTCTTTGTGTCGCGGCAACGTTCTCACAGCACAGGTGAGAATTTTATTAGGTACTTCGAGCAACTTATATATCATCATCAACATCCTTTTTTACAACTTTTTATTATTATGGCGGCCCAAACTATCGTTCCAAAATGTTATTTTTACACAAGACCAAGAAATAGTGATTAGGGGATGTTTTTCTTCTTGAAAAAGCCTATTCAAATGGTACTTTTAGTGGTTATTTTAATGATGACGGTTCTATAACCTATTTACTAAGCCATACTCATTCACACAATCGCAAAAGATGCTTACACTCACTCAGAAAATTGCCATTAAAAGAGGACCCTTTAAAAAAACTTCGCACTTTCTGTTTCAAAGCCCAAGAGATGGAGAAGAGAAGATGAATAAGATTACAACTTTTATGAATGTGGTCGTTTTTCATTATGTGCCAATATTCACAATCCTATTACAATTTTCCAATATATTTATTATTTTTTTAAATTTTTGTCGTTTTTCCATTTTACCGCCTGCACACAACTTACATGTCGGATATAAAAGCAAAAAATACGTCATCATCGCCATCACATTATCACCTCCATTTTGCGAAGAGTTTGTGTAGAGAGGAAAATATTTATGAAGGGCCTTTCTTCTCCTCTTTTTCTTCTACACGTCTTGTTTGCTCCTTGAAGGGAGTTTTTTTTCTACATTTTATTTGGTGTGACATTGATATTATTAGCAAATGGCGAACAAGACAAGTAGAGGTTTTAGCATAAAAGAGAATACACTTTGACTGTCGACTGTTCATCCAATTCTCATACATTTTTACCTTCAAAGGTTGATATTGTAATTTGTCGGCTTTTTATGGAAAATAATATGATGAGCAAGAAAAATTGATAGGTGTTATTATAATGCGCACAGCAGTGAGCGCGCGCACACACACACACACACATACATTTCTTTCCACACGACTGCGTTTTGTATTTCACATAAAACAAAATCAGTCATAGTCATGCTCTGACAAAGCAGTAGCTGAAGAATATTCGTTGTTAATAAGAAAAGTGTTGCACTTGCACACTGCACTGGGGCTTGTACCTCTGTGCATCGTTTTTGTTTTTGGTATGTAAATGGAGTTTAAATGCATGCATAATTTTTGCCCTCATGGATGTGCACAAAATTTGTAGAGGCAGAAAGAAGGCTTTTTAACTGTCACGTCTTATATTTTTTAAATATGGCAATTTTTTTTGTGCCATCGACCATCGGCTTAAAGTCAACGTTTGATTTTTTTAGACTGCAGTGTGGGTCATCGCTTTTGTTCATTTCGTGTGAGTGTGTGATGTTAAAATTATGTTATGCTAATACCTGTGTATGAGGCGAGCTAACGTTCATACTAGAATCTTGTCACTGACCATCTAAACAGTAAAAAGATAATTTTAAAAGGACGAAGAATAGCAATACTTAACTATTAAGTTATTTTTATGCATCTTTTCAAATGTGCTTTTTTGTTATTAGCTTTAAAGGCTTAACGTTATAAAATAGTCCTTATCATTATTGTCATCATCACATCATCATCACACTTAAGTATTGCCGTTAGTCATTACGGTTATTGTTATTACCGTGATTATAACAATAAATGAATAGGCGAGTTGTGTAATAATAATATGATGTCTGTTTGTGTGTATTCTACAACACGTTCGACGATTTTTCAGGGTTTTCCTTTATCTGGCCGGTGCATAGACAAGGATCTTAATGTTTACTAGGAGTTGCGCGGAGTCTTGAATTTTATAGAGCATTTGCATTTGAAATAGACGTTGATTATGCTTGATATTGTACGTTGGTGGTTAATAGGGAGCTTATAAAAGGCATTTCTGTTGACGTGATGCCCTTTGGGTGATGAATGCCTCGTAAAATTAGCAAATTATGTTTTCAGATTGTCTTTTTAGTTTGTATACCTATATGTGTTCACTTATGTAGGTGCGAGTACGGGGTTACCTATATATGACGGAGACAGAAATACTGTGATAAAAATCAAGTGTAATTGATGAGTAGGATGATGAACAAGAAGGTCAAATTTCGTATTTTAAGCTGTGCATAGAAAGAGAGTTCTGAATTCTGTAGTGTTGTGGTGATAAGGAATGCAATGAAGAAGAGAAAGAGGACACGATCGATTAGGCAGAAAATGAGAGAGCATTGGAATGAGGGTTATATAAGTACATTACCATTTTAAATTGAGTTTGATTATTAGAATTGGAATTATTTTTATGAATTTGTTTTGTTAATGAAGAAAAATCATCTTTGACATGTGCATGGCAGCGGCCTTAGTAGCAGCATCGTCTCAGAAATGCTAATATACCTGCGTAATAAGTAAAAGCAGAAAGATCTAAAATCAAAAATGTATAGCAGTCTCACTCTCATTACAATTTAATCAGCCTAAGGTCAAATGTGATAGGTGGAAAGAATTTAGAATAAAAAGAATGGCATCGTGCCAGAATCACCATGCAATGTGTGTTTAGGTGACCGTAAGACGTTTTAAGAAGAAGTACTAAATTAGGTACATATGAAGTAACCAACTGTGCACGAGATTTATTTATTTTACAGAAAAGAAAAGGACTTTGATTGTTAAAATAACAGTTTTTCAAAGGAGTAAAAAAATGAACGGCTGACTGGGCTTCCCGAGACTAATTGATTTACACTCTGAAATGCAAAAGGATATTAAGAAGATAATATGAAGTCACTGATTCGATTTGATTAGCATGAATTTAATAATTTTGAAAGAAGAAAGCTCATTTCGTTGTGCTTATCTGAAATGGAAGAAAAGGAGAAAGAAGGGGGTCAGAACAGTAGAGTAGTGCTGTATCCTATTTTGTGAGTTTGTTTTGTATCCATTGTTGTACCTTTAGGAAAAAGACTTATATCACCTAAATATTCCGTAAATGCCTCATTATGCACAGCCCCACATCCTTTAGGGGGGATCGCAGCATTATTATTGTCAGCAAATTTAATCTTTATAAATAGAGAGGATTTATGTCAGAGCTATTCTTTGAAACACTCACAAAATAATGCAGAGACGCGCACAAAAACGTGCAAGCGTATTCTTTAGAAACCGTCCAAATCATCTTATTTCTTTCGCGTATTGTAGATGGTTTGCGTTATGTCACAATCCAAACAATCATTACGTAGTGTGGTCGATCGACAAGATTGTTCCTAGAATCTTTTACTTGTAACCAAATCTGCTCATCTCTATGCATCATTCGACACAATGCAAATAAGTAAGATGAAAATGATAAGCCATGAGTCTTTTTTTATATCGTTTATAGCGAAAGTAGCTCTTGGGTATGTCTTATCACTGCAGGAATATTTTTTCTTACGAGTTCTCAGTTTAGTGAAAAGGAAAATACAGAGTGTAAAATTATCCACTCATAGAATTTTTTGTAAATTCTTTTGTCAGCCCAATTCAGTATAGCTGCTTGATTTATTCTTTTGATTTCATTTAATCAGGTTTGATTCATTGTGGAATAATTGCGGGAAAAAAGAAAATATACCATCGCACACTAGGTATTTGAGTGACGGTTAATTTAGATATAGGCAAGAGACAATGACAATACAAGATAGGAGAAGACCGTTATGTACATTTACATCTGTCAGTCTACTATGTAGGTTCAACACGTGTACGACGCACTACTTGTCAGCTTCTGGATATTGGCACTCGAGTGCACAGAAACATCTCGTTGGCTTCAAGTCTTTTAACATCCGAGTGTCCATGTCAGTTTTCTAAACTTTTATAGAAAAAAATGCATTATCTTCTACGCATTCTAAGCTCAACTTTTTTCCTGCAGTCATTTTTTCCTACTCTCTCGCCATTCATTCTCTGTAGCTCTGAGTAGTAATGATACCTATCTGACGTATAATTAGTGTCCAATATGATAAAAAGCAGAAAGCTGTTGACTACTACTACTGCCTACCACCGCCACCACCGGTGCTGAAGTACCCTCGCTTGTCGTGTAGGTGTCCGTCCATCATTTTGAAGCATTGTTTACCTACATGAGAAAACGTATTGCATTCTATTGTTCAGCCGAAAGTAAATTATTTTTTCCTATTCTCTTATAAAATTTATTTTATTTCTTGCATTCCCTTGTGTCAGCTTGTTTATGTTTTGGTATGCAGAGTGTATAGTCCTCGTCGACGTGCATTACTGGTTGATAGGTGTCGGGTTTCTTTTTTCTTCTTGTCATAAAACTCGTGTAAATTGCCAGCGTAAAAACCATGTAGTTATATGCATTCTTTTGTATTCTATGGCATAAAACGCGGCCATACAAGCTTCGGTAAACTTTTAGACAAAATTATCAAATGAGTTATTATTACAGAAAAACAGAGAGACTCACTGTACAGCATATATGGGCAGTAGAAACTTCGTGGAAGGGCTCAATTATCAAACTAAAAAAATACAATAACCACTTTCATCAATTAATTTATGCACAAATTGTGCAATCCACACGCTACATAAATCTTTCTCATGACAAAATTTAAAACATGCTCTAAAACATGTTTAAAAAGAACACTAAACACAGTTTTGACAAAAATCTCGGGATTTGAGAAAGAAGCGAGTAGTAAATTTTTTATGAGAAAAGGAAAAGTGGTTTTAGACGGGCAATCAGTAATACAGACATGATAGCCGATGCTACCATTAACACCATCACCGTCGCCACCACTTAACTCCATGTAGCAATCAACAAAAATATAGAGAGCTTTAAGATAAAGAGGAGAGATCTTCTTCTGTAAAAAAAAGACTAAAGATGATGGCGAAGAACAAGAAGAAGAGGCATATTTTGGCAAGGAGGTGTGAACTGGGAAGGTGTTTTAATTTGGACGCAAAACAAAAGCGTAATTATCATATTCCTGCATCTTCTCTTTTTTCATCGTCATGATCCATCATATCTGCACTCTCTACGATGGTAGTAATGTTCAGGTAAAGATCTCCTCCGTGTCTTCATCGTGTGCGTCTCCTCACACAAACTCTGTTCTCTCCTCTTAGGTAGCAGTAATGAAAATTTCATTTGTTTGCAAAATTATCAAATTATTATCACAAATTGTATAGTCTTTTATAACAACAGGCAAATCGATGCACAATTGCACAGGGTGACGCGATTTGTCGTTGCATCACAAAAAAAGAGACGTATATGCGACGTTGCATGTTTCTGTTGTTTTATGCGATTACTGATTACCGATGAAATTAATGGACTTTTGGGAGAACTTCACGATCCTCAGATTTGCGTGTGAAAAGGAGGAAGAAAAGTATAAAAAAATAATATAAGACAGTAGGCTAATGAACGCCACGCAGCTGCGGTTCTGTTAATCATTGATGCGCTAAAGTGCTGCAAACAAGGCGTTAGACATGTGTCACAATGATTATTATAATGTCATGTTAGTTATCATCATTATCATCATCCTCCTCACTTTTTCCCTTGCAAATATGTGTATCGTCATCATCGTCGTCGTCATCATCATCATCATCATCATCGTCGGTCTTTTCTCAAGAACCACGAACTGAATGAATGTTACACACCATAGGGTCCTACCTTTTGTTGTGCTGTTTCTGTCAGGCCCATTGAGGATGACGATGTTGATGAAGAAGATGAGATGGCGATGAGGATGATGGTAGTGGCGGTGGTGTCGTCGTCGTTGTCGTCTCATTCATTTCATCAGTTGACTCGTGTCTTAAGAAATAGTTTTTTTTCAGTGTTTATTTTAATATATTTTTTCCTATTTATATGCTACCTCTTCACTTGATAGTAATCCTCTTGACAGCTGAAAATACATTGTGGCAGACAGCTACCCATCACCAGGGGTAGTAGTAATGATAACATCAACTCTTCCATCCTCTCTTCTGGTTATGTCATAATATCCCAACTTCTTCACAACTTTACTAGACAAATGTATTCATAAATTGTTTGTGTGGTGTTTTGGGGGTTGTGGTAAAGGTGGTGGTGGTGGTGGCGATGATGATTAAATGCCAAAAAGGCATAATAATATGAGAGGATGATGATGTTGATGATAACGAATTAAAGCCAGAAGGGACTCATTTAAACACCTTCCTCCTCTTTTCCTTCTGGCTGATGGCTGGTAAATAGATACATAATGGTAATTGCCCGAAAAGCAGTAAATGTTTAAAAACACTATTACCATTGTGGTACTTGGGTGCACTCACAGTGAAATAAACATTACCAGAAGTGTTTGCCTGTTTCGTGTAGTATATTATCACATCATAGTCGTTTGATTTCTGATAGTGATTTTAGCAGCAACGAGCCCCTTACTCCATACTGCTATCCTTATAGAGTCGTTGACTAACATCATTGGTGGATGATGTGCAGTCAAAAATGTTATTGACAATTTATGCAGAAATTATGATGGTTATTATGATAGAATGATGGAGAAGAGAGTGATGATGAAGCAACTTGTGTTATAACGCTCGTGTCAATTCTTGCAGTCAAGAGTCGCTAGCACAGCAGCTGCTCAACAACAACAACTCAAAAAGAATATACAAGGATTGCTTTTCAAATAGTTCTAAATTCTAAATATTTTTCCCTCTTTGACTACGAGAAATTTGCATAAAATTGTATTGCAATCGTCGCGGCAGTAGCCAGAGAGTCGTAAGAAGTAGCTGTAATGACGACAATATGGGAATTTAAAATGGTTGAGAAGTACAGAGGGGTAGGTTCTAGCTGGCGGAGTCATTTTTAAATAGTAACAACGACCAACGATAATTTAACACCTTTTCTGTGTTGATGAGACATTTATTGTAGCTATCCCAGCAAGCAGGCATGCAGTAGACGGCAAGGGAGGAAAAAAACTAAGCAGTTAACTATTTTAATTCAATATTCCGCTTGTCCATCATTCCTCGCCGTAAACAAACAATAAAAGTCTAAACACGCGGATCGCAAGGTGCCCACAAAGAACACACACTCACTCAACTATACGCTTCTGTACGCGGTCACTACTGGTTTTTCTCCTTTCCCCCCCGATCAATAAAAGGATAATCCCATTTTTTAAAAAAGACTTCTACTATGCAAAATTTTGTTGTGTTGGGTCGTTAAATGCACTTTTTGCGCTCAAGGGTTCCTCTAATGATAAATGGCTACTTTGCAATTGGCGAGGAGCTACACATGTGATTGCATAATGGAGCAGAATTGGCATATGTATATGAATAATTGTTTGTAACGTTTCTTGACACTGGAGACAACCAGAAAAAATGAGGAGATTATTCATCATTAATTATGGCTCGTGTGTGTTGCAGTCTTTTTTTGTGATGTAAGGTCACACATATTATTCATTCACGATGGAGTACGCACGTCAACAACGGTTTTGAGCCGACATGAATTTTTCATGGGGAACGGGCCTATTATGAAAATTGACCAGGAATTTACAAGTAACAAGCTACTCTTCTCTCAGGCTCTCTCTGTTTTGTGCTAAAATGTGCATTCATTTGATTTTTTTAACTTTAGGCAAGGCAAAACAGTTGTATGTAGTAGCAATAATAGTAATAGCAATTTTTGTCATTGCTGCTGTTGTAGCTGTAGCTTTGCCGATGATTAAAAGATGAAGAAGGCATTGTTTTTGTGGCATTAATTCAGAAAATGAAATAAAGGGGGAGGTGAAAATGGTAGTGGCTTTTTTTTGAAGGAGGCGGATACAGTACTGTGTGTGTAAGGTGATGACTGATGATGACATACTAGTTGAAGAGGCAAAGGCCATTAGGTCAATAGTCAATGCTTGCTTATGAATTACAATGGTGAGTTAGCTCATCATCATATCTTCTTTATTCCTTTTCTTGCATTTCTCCACCTTGTTCTACGTTTTTTTTCATTGCTCGTGTAACAAGATAACATAAATATTTAACTGATAATAATACAGTATTCATCAGGTACGAAAATGTGATCATCACAGAGTCATCATCCTCAGCGCCAGCTGCAGCAATAGTCTCACCAATCACTACATTGTGTATACTTTTAGTTCTTGATGATGGATTTATTTGTACGATTGTGAAAATCAGTGTGCTCAACTGGCCCATTACAATTTCAATATGACCATCAACAATTACTTAGTTGAATAGGGATACGGAATAATAATCACTGTGATAGTGACGATGATGCTGATGCTGACGATTGTACATCTTCGTCTGAGGAAGATCAAAAATCATTATATAATGAGAGGGGCCTGTTCACCACAACTGCAATAGTGTATCGTTTCTTGTTCAACTACTGTAATTTTCGCCGTCGTGCAGGGTCTGGTTTGACTTACCTGCACAAAGGCTTTAGCAATGCCAGAAAACGAAATTAAAATGCAGGGTGTCTCAACAATTAATGTGTCTTGCAGGGAATAACCAGAATTTCCAAATTCCACAAATGTATACGTTTTTTTTCTCATTGTAATCACACGATGTGTGTTGTGTGTCTTTAAAAAAACGGTACATGAAAGAATCCAATGAATTCAAAATAGTAACTGACTAAATGGGATGAGCACAGTTTAAAATTTATTTACAAACAGAGCGAAGAAGAAAAATGCCAGCGGCCAAGTAAATGATGATAATAGAATAAGCGACAACCTTGCAAAAGTAATTGTATCTATCTATCTAATTCATTGATGAGTCATTAGTTTTTATATTAAATCAGTAAAAAAGGGATATAAGAATGGGGTAGGAGGATATGAAGTATAAAGCAGCCATTGCAAATAGTATGCAAATTAACTTTGTAGCGTCATTGCACCTTTTACATGCGCCGTGTGCTCCTCTCAGCCAAAAAGGGGATGCGGTAACAATTGGAATTAATTGATGATGTGAAATATTATATGGCTGTGGATAATTTGTGGGACACTTTTGAGGACAGGGCAGGAGGAATTGTATTTAGGAGGATGATCACTCATTCTGCGTATTCCATTTAAGCTTTTTAGGCCAACAACACAGAAACTGTCCACAGCACAAGCAGGTGCAATTGACAATCGAAAAATAATGTACGCAATGGTGTGCATTGATGTATGTTCGGTTGGCGGTAACAGGGCGGATACGTTGAGGAGGATAGTCACGACTCACGATTTCTGAAAAAACCTAATTGATTTGATAAATTGAATGTTGCATTTTTACGTATGTCTAGAGAATGTGAGGGATGTTAAGAATGACAGTGGCATGCAAAAAAATGGCTAGGAGGTACTTACAGTACGACACATGTTATAGTAGTAGGTGGTATCAGGAGAATAAGGAGGATGGGATGAGTGAAGGCTGTCATCACGAACAAGATTAATTGTGACAAGTCAAGTTTGTCCAAGGAAAAGTATGTCTGCCGGTGTAGCATGTGTTTAATTGTTTTTTTCTTCTCTTTTCCTATTTTGTAGGGCGGCGGCGGCGGTGAGCACGAGCCCGGTATGCCATTTGACTTTACCTACGCTGTGAAAGATGACGTTGGCAATGACTTTTCCCACAACGCTGAGAGTGATGGTGATGTTGTGAAGGGTGAATACAGAACCTTGTTGCCCGACGGACGTCTTCAAATCGTCAAGTACACTGCTGACTGGAAGAACGGTTACAACGCTGAAATCTCTTACGAAGGAGAAGCTCAATACCCAGAACCAAAGCCAACTTCCCGTGCTCCTCCATCCCCACCACGTCAAACTCAAGCCCCCAGAAATCCAAACTTGAGCGAGACCGACATTGATTCCCAAGGCCTGACCCCATCCCGCCCAAACATTCCAGCCAGACAACCCACCCCCGGATATGACTACCAACCACCCCGTCAAACTTCC
>JAHZNE010001294.1:0-15885 GCA_027744055.1 Callyntrura sp. NNG-2020 | reverse complement strand
CCCCAAAATTCATGTAGCAGTTTCTTCATTGACAACGAATTTCATATAGCACATCCTGCATTGACAATGAATTTTATATAGAACAATCTGATTCTCCACAGTCGATATTTAAAGTGTATTGAGAGACAATAATCTTATTGCAACCAACGATAATAACTAAAAGGTGCTGCGGCAATACTGGTAACCATTAGCACAGAAAAAAGACCGTCACCCCATCATCTCCTGCATTGCCACGAGAACATTCACAGTATTCGACAGCATCGAGTGAAAATAGTTAAGCAGCAGCTCAATATTTGCAACACCCACTTCCCCGACAGGAACAGCAATCGGTTGGTAGCTCCGAACAACTCGGGTCATTACCCCGTTGTCCCAGCGGAGACCAACTTCTTCCCCCCACCTTTGTAACGTCCTCTGCGATAGAATATTTATGTAGCAACAATACTGAACGACAAAGTAAACAATAAGTATACAAGGTATGCCCACCCCGACACCCAGCAGCAAGACAACACTATTTCTAAATAGCATTCCTACATAAACGCTTATGACACAGACTTCAGCAATCACCCCTCCTACCAATAAGCAGCTGGATATCACTATTTTCTGAAAACAATGCAGCCATTTTGTGTAGATGATTATGTGAGTGTATATCTGCATTGCGGGTAGTGTGGCAGGTTGCTGAAATAAAATTTTCTGCAGATTGTTGAATGTAAACAAAATGGTGAATGAAAAAATATCCAAGGTTCGCAAAGTCACGATGAAGAATTGTGTAAAAAATAGTTGAATAACGCAACGGAACCCAATTACTATTGGATGATGGATGGAAGCGGTCATCCATTGCAGGAGGGTGCCAAGCGGTGCAGGAAGGAACGAGATTGTCCCCACAGAATATAAATGTTCCAGTAAAATCATTAAAACATACAGAGGATCAATGTCTATGAGCACCGCGAGTAATACGGCGACGTTAAAGAAAACTGTGATGCCAACAACGTATGCAATGATAAGAGGCCCAAGTTTATCTTCTTTGGCAGCTGTGCTTACTCTGGTGATATTTTGGCGGGACTGTGAATTTCCAGGGCGCCTACGTTTCCAGAGGTTATCCGTTTCGTAGCACCAGTTGCAAAAATCCACTAAAAGAGGAAACGCAATGTAGAAGCACATTTGAAGGGAGATGGAGCCACCAAACAGTATCATGGGAATAACACTTAAAAATATTTGTTCCGTTTTAAATAAGTTTCCGCGGTGAGGATACGCTAGACAAATTAGACCAAAAAGGACAGTTATTACTACGGCTTGTGGCCCAATGATGAGCCCGATTTTTAGGGGGAGACGGTGTTTGTGAAGGTGCCACTTCTGTTGGGCGGGGAGCCATTGTAATGGGTATTGAAAGGGTTCCCAGTTGTGGAGGGTTTGGTGAAGATTAAGGCCCCAAAATGTTAGGTAGGAAGGCATGATTGGTAAAAGATTGCGCGTTTTGTGGCAACTGCGGTCACCTTACTCACAAATGACAAAAAATGACAATCAGTTTCAGATAATTTAGAAAGGAGGGCAAATTGTACTTTAATGTTTGTCAATTGGCGACGGGTATTAAATACAAAATTGTAAATAATGCTTTCGGTATTCCTACACGACGAGTCGTTTTAAAGGTAATGTTTTTGTAAAATAATAGCTTAATGTTATTAAATAATATGACATGCCAAAAGCATTATCAAAGCATCGAAGTTCTAAAATTTGGATTTAATGTCAGATATGTACATTCATTTCCCTTTTAGATGTAGGTACAACATAAAAAATATGTTTGTTCTGGGAAAATAGAACGCCATTTACAATTATAGAAATAAAATTGATAAAATGTTCAATTTTCCTGTGTTTATGACACGGTTAATTGTCAACACTGAAGCACTATTAGCACTAAATTATACTATATTTAGGAAATTGCTTAATGGCAATGGGTTTGACAACAACCACTCCCCGGTAGAAATTGGGTTGCCCGGGTCAATAATTATGCGGTTATACGGTAATGCTATTATTCAGCAATGTTCATTAAATTTGGGATATTGGAATTGATAGAACGCTAGATTCAGCCAAATATGTGTAGAAATAATATTTTTTGTGAGTAAGCGTTATATTACAAACAGTAAACCGTGTTTATATATAATATGGCCTAATTCACTTCAAATTGCTAAATCGTCGAAAATTGAGAAGAACGCTATAATCAATACATTGACCTGATATAAAAACATTTAATATTTCTATATGATATCGTCCATTAGTTGATGCCAGAAACACCTAATTACTACGAAACATTAATTTAACTCTACTACTATGTGACGATGCCAAAAAATGAAAGAGCATGTGATGGTTGATTAAAGTTGTCGGGTTTTACTGCTTGCTCGATTTTAGTCACTAATGTCTGCAAACAACTGCCGTATTACATGCTAAGATTTACATTACTCTTAATGTATAATGGATTTTAATTTATACTAAATTGATATACATTGAAAACAGTTTCAAAATAACAGATAAATTAGTTTATAAAATAGTCAACCTATAATTTGGTAGCAGCTTTGGTGGTCGAATAAAGGAACCAATTTAACCAACAAATATTTGGAATTAAGTAGTAAAACGCGTTGGGCTTCTTTGCAACGTTGCCATCTTTTATAAGGCACAAAATTCAAATGTACATGCATGTTAGGATTTTGAGATAAAAATCAATATCACTTAGATTTCCTAAATAATTGCTTTAATTCATAATTAGCGTTTATGTGCATTTACGCTCGAAAACATTGTCAAACTGATATACTTACCGATATAGTTGGGTGAATTAAATGTGGAAAATAATTATTTTTAGTACATTATCTGTTTTATTGTAGCATAATAGAGATTATGTGCCCTAAAGCAAAAATATATTATGAAATAACAAATTCAAACTTAAAAACAATATGAATTCATAGCAAATTATATATCTTAATTCCACTAATGAAGTTTTTGGATAGCAATTTGATTAGATTAAAAGTTAGATTACTTAAACTTAGAGAAGCACAAAGAAACATCCAAAACAGATTCTTGCGTTTAAAATATAGGTGTTTATAAATCAATGCCCTCACGTTCTCGAGGTGCCATCACGTTGACAATAGTGTTGTTTGCTTATCCGTTTTCTACTAAACTTTGGAATGATACTATAATAAATGCATATAAAAGCAAAAAGTAAGTTGCGTTTAGAAATACCTAAACACATACAATAATTTAAAAAGTTCTCAATTGATGGTGATATTTGGTTCCCTCAAAACTCAGAAATTTCTTTTCCTATTAATAATATAGAAAACTAAAATACAAAACATGGAACAAAACTGTGTAATTAAATTGGTCAACCAATATTCTTGAGTTTGATGCTACTACACAGCGACAGCTGAAAAAATAAGTAAAAGTGATAAAACTTTAGTATGCAACTTTAAGATTATGAATTGACAAGTAAAAAGAACTTACGAGAAGATATCGTGACATTGAAATTTCACCCCATAAACTCCTGTATTGCCAAAAATACATTTACTGTGTTTGACTGCATCACATTAAAATAGTTAACTAGTAGCTCAGTATTTACAATTCCCACATCTCCGACGGGAAAAGCCATCGGCCTACAGCTCCGAATCACCCGAGTCATGACAACTCTATCCCATCGAAGATCCACTTCTTTTTTCCACTTATGTAACGTCTGTTTCGATACGACATTCACGCAACAGCAGAACTGAATGAAAAAGTAGACAACACTTAAAGTAGATACTCCCACACCCAACCCCGTTAGCACGAGAACCCGATTGCAAAGCAACAAGCCCAGGTAAATGCTAACCAGTCCCACTTCAAGAATTGCTCCACCTGAGAACAAGCAGTTGGAAATTACTATCCGGTTGAACTGGTACATACAGTTACTGTATATGAACAGTTGCTTGTACAAATTAATTGAGGCACGAATAGGCGGTTGTTTTAGTAATATTTTTTCCAGATTAAGTATAGTAACAGAGAGGGTGAATCCTAATAGATTCAAGGTTCGGAAAGTTACGATAACCAATTGCATAACGGCAAGCTGAATGACACAGCGGATAACAATAAGCACGGGGTGATGAACATGTGATGCGAGGAAATGAAAAATGATCCCCGCGGAAGCTGAAAGAATACTGAGATCGTCAACGGAATACAAGTGATTCATCAAAATGACGATTACATATAAGGGATCAACATCTGTCTACCAGCCCATTAAGAAATGCGGTGAAAAATAAGCAAAAGATTATGATAGCTAGTCCACGTTTATCTCCGTTAGAATGTAGAGTAACCCTGCCGTCATTGTGGAAGGTAAGCCTATTTTTGATTGTTTTTTGCAGCCAGAGAGTTTCCATGTCGTAACACCAGTTACAATAGTTTACCAAGATGGGTAAGACAGGATAGCAGCACATTTGAGTGGAAATCGAGCCTAGAAATACAATGGAAGGCATGGCGCACAAAAAGAGTTG
Source organism: Callyntrura sp. NNG-2020 (assembly GCA_027744055.1). Classification (NCBI taxonomy): domain Eukaryota; kingdom Metazoa; phylum Arthropoda; class Collembola; order Entomobryomorpha; family Paronellidae; genus Callyntrura; species Callyntrura sp. NNG-2020. Next base: position 11,383 of record JAHZNE010001294.1, on the reverse strand, counting down.
TTCCGTTTGAAATAATATTCCACCGTAGGGATATGCCAGAAAGAATGTAGAAAAAAGGAGAATTATTGCTACAGCTTGAATTGCTATGAAGGTCCCAATTCTAGAGGGAAGTTTGTGGGTGTTTAGGTGCCACTTCTTTTTCACATGTAACCATCGCACCGGGTATTCAAAAGGCTCCCAGTTGTTCAGCGTTTGATGTAGGTTGATGCCCCACAGTGTTAGGTAGGATGGCATTGTTGATGAAATTTGACTTGTCAGGTATATTGGCCGATATTGAGGAGAGCAATGTTACAAATGGGAGTACTACCTGTTTATTTAGTGGGTTTGATGAGAAAATAACGTTTCATTTTAACTTTTATAAGTATCAGTGAATCTAGTAGAAATACTGTATAATATGCTTCAAATTACCTTAATAACATAAAAAAATTTGAGGTGGCAAGGCCATAAAAAGCTCATATTGGTATTAACTTACCGGCAATACCCTATTGCACTATGTTTCAAATTATGAAAAGAAATTTTAAAAAATTCACCATCTTTGATCTCCAGTTGTGGTAACTCAAGTTTATGTGCTTATCTTTAAGGTGATGTGGACAACTTTAGCGACTTACAGTAGAAATACATTGGTTAAAACTTATTTGCCTTTGCATTATACATTCTTTGTGTTAGAATTTTGCTAATGTTAGAATATTTTATATATACATATGTTTGAAACATACGTCTACTTCCTACAATTTTAATGTTTGAAAACATTTTGATAAATTGCCTTCTTTTTTACATGCCTTAAAAATTGGAATCTTAAAACGCGACAACCCATTTTTAAAATACAATAATGTAGAAGGTAAACTCAACCGATACTGCAAGTTGCTTCCTTGTAGTCAAGTTTACTTTACTTTTATTTGGATAACTGAAAATAATTTGCAAAAAATACTCGTCGGTTTTCTATCGGAGTACTTTGCCAACGATTATGTGAGTTATTAAATAAAACTGGAAATGTCAAAAAAAATAATTTTTAAACATCGTCAATTTAACCTGTGAATAAATAGCCCTCTCAAAAACGGTTGAGACTTCTTTAAACAAATGCTTATCTGGAAAGCAAAGCTTTTAACGAGACTCCATCTAGGATCGTTTATGGTAGTTATGGTCTCACCAATCCCTGTAGTTACAATTCTTTTCAATGTCTCAAATGTGGCTTTCTATCAAATTACCATATAATTTGGATAGAAACAATGAATGCTCATAATTCTTTCAACTTGAGTTGGTATGCGAGCAACACTGAGACATCCTAATCCAGGTCAGACCGCCGGCCGTCCTGAAACTAGCCAGGACAGACTTAACTGATGCTTCTATGTCCTTTCTGTTTAGTGTACCTAACCTTCTAGAAACTCATGATCAAAATTGCATTATTAATTAATAAAAGTATGTAAATAAACAAACGGGTACATAAACTAAAATGCATTGTATCTTTAAGTTTAGACTGAAGAAGGAACATCACTGTTTTGAAAAGTTATCAAGATGTAGTTCTCTTGTTTTACACAGATTCCACATAATGTGGGTTATTTTGGCATGGTTTATTACAGAGAATGCTAGCAGACAAATTTAAATATATTTATCAAATATATTTAGAAACTCCTCAAATAGAAACGGTTTTTTACACCTTTCCCCACAACTAATAAACCAAGGATTGGACAATCAACTGTCAATTTTTAAAATATTTTGATGTTTGAGTTTTTCATTTTCATTTTTATTAAACGTATAGATGCTGCATTAGCACAAAAGTTGTACATTTCTATTACACTAATTGTTATGTTTGGTGGTCTGTCATGCGTACTTTCCAAAATTTGTCTATTGTCATAATTACATTTACATATTTTATAATTCCTTAAAAATAATGATTGGCTTTTAGCTTCTCATTTCCTGCACCGCTGTTCTCCTTAGAAACTACACCACCATCTCCTGAATTGCCACCAGAACATTCACAGTATTTGTGAGCAGCGCATCAAAATAGTTAATTAGCAGTTCCACGTTTACAACTCCCACTTCCCCAACAGGAATAGCAATTGGTTTAAAGTTCCGAATAACTCGACTCATGACGGTTCTGTTCCAGCGAAGACCTACTTCTTCTGCCCACTTGTGTAACGTTTGTTGGGAAAGGATATTCATTGAACAACAAAAGTGGATGACAAAGTACATAATACCAGCAGCAGGTATGCCCACACCGGCTCCCAGCAGCACGACAACGCCATTATTAAACAACAAACCAACATAAATGCTAATGAAACCAGCTTCAGCCACAATCCCTCCTACCGATAAGCAACTGGATATCATTATTTTTTGAAATTGATGAAACCATTTTGTGTATACGTATAAGTGCGTGTACCGCTGTATTGAGGTTAGTGTCGCAGATTGTCGCAGTATAATTTTCTGCAGATTAACGAAAGTGGCAAAAATGGAGAATCCAAAAATATTCAGCGTTCGAAAAGTTACGATGACGAATTGTGTAGGGAAGAGTTGAACCGTGCAACGGAGCATTATCATCAGTGGATGATGGATCGATGCAACCATTATGCGGAAGAGGGAACCAATAACTGTCGGAAAGAAAAAGATAGTTCCCACTGAATATATATGATCTATTAAAATCAATGCGACGTACATCGGATCGATGTCGATAAGGACAGCGAGTATTACTACAACGTTAAAGAAAACTGTGATGGAGACAGTAAATAGAATCAAAAATGGTCCAAGTTTATCCTGATTTGAATCTGAGGTAACGCTTGAGAGATTTTGACGAAACAGTCTGTTTCCGGTGCTCCTTCCTGTCCATCGGGTCTCCATTTCGTAACACCAATTGCAATGGTCCACTAACAGAGGAAGCGTAATGTAGAAACACACTTGAAGGGAGCTGGACCCGGCAAAAATAATCATGGGAATACCACACAAAAAAAGTTGTTCCATTCGAAACAGTTTCTCACGGTGAGGATACGACAGGATGAGCATGCAAAGGAGGACCATTATCGCTACTGCTTGAAGCGCCAGGATCTTCCCGATTCTCAAGGAGAGTCGATGGGTGTTGAGATGCCACTTCTTTTGGGTGGGTAACCATCGCAAAGGGTATTGGAAGGGTTCCCAGTTATTTAGAGTTTGGTGCAGATTGATACCCCAGAATGTTAGGGAGGATGGCATGATTAGTAAGTAATTGCAAGCCTTGCAAGTATGTAACTGACACGGTCTCCGTAGTCGTAATGGGTGACTTCCAAAAATAATTATAAAATAACTGCAGTTTCAACACATAATCTGAACAAAACTGAAATCTTTTTAAAAGTTTTAAATCTTAAAGGGGTTTTCCTGGTGGCTCAGAAAAAATTGCCACTACAAATGAATTATAATTCTAAGCGCATTTCAAATACCGTCTGTTTGTAATTTCGTGATAATTTATTTAGTCAAAATTATTGTAGCTGCTGCAAAAAGTTTTCTGGTGAGTTACTTCTAAAAATCCGGAGACATTATTGGTGGATTGAGGCAACTACAGCTTGAATTGTTCAATAAAGTGATCGTGGACATATTTTGCGCTGTTTTGCACGAAAGTCTGCTTTACATTTTAGTTGTTTGTACTGAAAGCTTCTCTGGGTGCATGAAGTAAACTGACTACTGTGTTATACGCTGCAGTGAATATAACGGAGAAAGAGGGAGATTTGATTTTAATTTATAAGCTGCGGATTTTAATAGAAACATAGTTTTAAACAATACCTGACTTATTTCTAAACACAATGAGTACTTTTAATGACAGTTAAGCTATATGGGGAAATTACGTGTCATTTTCAAATTGCCTTTGGTATAAAATATGGTATATAATTACCAGTGACCGATATACGTAGTTGAACGAGTAGTACGTTTAATTTCATCTTTATTGTATAGCGGTATAATTTAGAACACGATTAAATATTGTAAGAACCATTTTGAAATAATTTGTATTGTGTGTAGTAAATACTGCTCAGAGAATAGCTCAAATTTATTAGACTGAATTGACTTTTATTAAATAAACAAAAACAAAATTAAATAACTTTACACAAATCAAAAATGTAGATCAGTATATCTCAATTATTTCTTATAGCAGGAAAAATTAAAACCAAACCTCATTTTAAAGTTATATTTCACAAATTCTGTGCGCAAACAGACTATTTATTATTTTTATGTCAAACTCATTTAAAAAAATAGATAATAGTGCAAACAGTTATTTGATCAGATTATCTGAAAAACTCAAAAGCATGTATATGGGTCTCTTAGTAATAATAACTCTGTAATTTACAATAAATGCGGCGTAGCCAGAATAATAGACCGCTAAATTCAAATAAGAGTTTTTCCAACGATTGGGTTTGCAGTAATTGTAAACAGTAAATCTCCTTTACATTATACGCCATTGCTCCAAACTCCACTACCAATTTCCAAATCGTAGAAATTTCATATAAAAACAATAATTGCTGTTGTAGCCAAATTTTTACATATTCAACATTTATAAATGTGATATCGCCCAACAATTGAAACCAGAAGGAACCAATGATTTTGCCAACATTAATTTAAACAAACATATAGTTATACAATAAAAATTAAAGCAATAATGAGTGAAGATTGTAGTAACACTTCCGTGAAACTTAATGTATTGAAATTAAATGGAATTTCTATTATGAGGTAAATGTGATATGTAATGACTGTTAATTACGTTTCATGATAAATAACTTTCCGTACTGCCATGTTGTATCCCTTGTTGTACCAAAGGTTTAACATTTTCGGTAAGAAACCGAAGAGAGCTTGGTAATTATTTTTATTTATGGCAACGTAGTAGCTGCCTGAGCACTTATGTTATGTTATTTATTATAAAGGACGGCATGAATGAATTTTGGGTAGTTGATTTTTAATTTAACTTTTCAATTAAACTAAATTATATTGAGGTAAATAATGTTGAATTATTCTAATATTATCAGATGCGATATTGCTAATGACATATTTAGAATCATGATTCAGGCAAGAGGTTTATGTAAATACTAGTAACCCGCGCCGGCAAATTGCCGGCGTTCAAGCAGCGATCTCCTTTTATTTCCTATTATATTGCGTTAAACAGGAAAAAATCAATTTTCTGCGTTAACTTTAATCATATTTTAGACTACTTGCACTTACAAAACATGTTTGCACATATAATTTAAAATTCGGATGGCAATATTGAAATGTAATTTTTCATGAACTAATTATGTAAATGGTGAATAGATAGGGTTGGATAGGATAGCATAGAAACGTTTGACTACTACATTATCCTAACGCTCTTAAATGTTTTTTGTTTAACACAAACGCGACAGATTCTATACATAAAGACAGTTCCGACTGACATGAAACGTTTCCGTGGGTTTAGTATTTATTACCATAACCTACCCATTGTTATACATTATTACTGCAGCAGAAAATCAAAAAAATGATAAATTTGACGCCGCCAGACTTTTCTTCCATTTACCAAAGCATTATAGTGGCAGGTTTTGGTCGTACAGCAACCTACTGTGCATAAGTAAGTTCTAGAATTTCATGCTAACTACTGCCTGGAAAACCAATGTGAAAGCTTGTATGTCATGCATTTTATTAGTAAATTTAGGGTAACATTCTCGGATGCTAAAATGTGAAATGGGTTCTTATTTAGCGGCTTAATAGCTTCAGGCTGTAATTTCACCTCATAAACTCCTGCATTGCTACAAGTACATTCACTGTATCTGACAGCATCTCATGAAAATAGTTAAGTAGCAACTCAGTATTTACAATTCCCACATCCCCCACTGGAATAGCAATCGGGCGGAAACTTCGAATAACTCGAGTCATAACTACCCTGTCCCAGCGGAGACCTGCTTCTTCTGCCCACTTGTGTAAAGTCATTTTTGATAAGGTGTTCATTGAGCAACAGAACTGGATGACTAAATAAATTACACCGACTGCCGTTATCCCCACGCCGGTACCCATAATAACAAGAATCCGACTGCCGAGCAACAAACCAATATAAAGGCTCACCCAACTTATTTCAATCATGACTCCTCCTATTGATAGTAGGTTAGAATATGCTCAGCTGTTTATACAATCGTAGTGCAGCTGGCCTGACTGGTTGTTTCAATAAAATTTTCTCCAGATTGATGAAAGTAGCGAAAAGAGTAAAGGGTACAAGGATTAATGTTCGAAAAGTGACGATCACCATTTGAGAGAGAAAAAGCTGAAGGACGGAACGGGTAACGATTATAGTTAGGTGGTGAATCCTGAAGGTGAAAAAATGAAGTGTTGGGCCTATGTTTTTTGGAAGAAACGACACATCCCCTTTGGAATATAAATGTTCCAGCAAAACTAAGATAACGTATACGGGATCACTGTCGATAAGGACAGACAATAATACCAATCCGTTAAGCAAAGCAGTGCCACATACCACCAAGATGACAACCAGGGTCCCAACCGTATCTCTGTCGGAATCTGGGGCCACTTTGCCGCCATTCTGGAGTAAAACAGGATGACCCTTGGGATGATTCATCCACAGGTCCTCCATTTTGTAACACCAATTGCAATGATTCACTAAAAGAGGCAGGATGATGTAGCAACAGACTTGAATTGAGATGGAGCCGACGCACAAAATTGAGGCCATGACGCACAAAAATATTTGCTCCGTTCGAAATAATATTCCATGGTAGCGATACGACAGAAGGGAGGTAGCAAGAAGGATAATTATCCCCATTACTTCTAGTACGATGATCAGCCCAACTTTGAAGAGAAGGCGATGGGTGTTGAGATGCCATTTCTTTTGGGCGGGCAGCCATTGCACCGGGTATTGGAAGGGTTCCCAGTTGTTTAGCCTTTGGTGAAGATTGAGGCCCAAGAATGTTAAGGAGGATGGCATGATTGGTGAAACTTTGCGACAATTGTTGCTTGCACGATATTAGTCCCAAAATGCTACAACCTACTTGCACACTACATGCTAAGGTTTATATTACTCTAAACCTTTGTTAGAAATTGCGTTGAATTAAAAGGACAAATCATTTGGAAAGAGTGGTTTAATTATTGGAAAAGTAGACTGCATTCATAATATATGTCTAGGAACAACTTGGGATGTCGATCCAGGAAGCGAGTTCTCTCAACTAATCGGAGGAGATTAAAGGAAACATTCGTGTTGGTCATACGTTTTGGACAACGGCATACTTTGTAATCTTAAAGCGACTAAAATATTCTTAAGAATACGCGTCTCTAAATTTTAAGATATAGAACAATGTCACGTTTAATTTGGGACTTCTGAAATTAGTTCAGAGGTATTTCTTAATTTTTTGGGAGGATTTTTCAAGAATGCAGTGATCATGCTTGAATGTCCAAATGAATAAATATTGAAATTGAATGCAAACGAATTAGTGACGCAAACTGAACCGACATTCTAAATGTTTCCCGTGATACAAACTACATTAATAGTTACTATTGGATGATGGATTTCGTTATTTTTTTGTTTCGATAATTTAAAACGTTATTATTGTTAATGGAATTGCAATCGTTGAATACTGATTCTTCAAAAAGTTCTGGAAGTTAAAGCAAATTAAGTTGGGTTTCTATTATCTTAAAATGAAGTAATTGACATTTTTAATTCTCTGAATTATTTCATAATTCGGCTTAATCTGATTCGCCAAATATTATTATTGTTGAAAAATAACAATTTAGACTATAATTCCTATATAGAAGTATGCAAAATATTCTTCTGTGTGCATTAAATATGGACGACTATGTCGAGCACTTCCTACCATCCTTAATTTATTGAATAATTTAATTGTAGCAAATTCTTGTTGTACATAAAGTGCTCCATTTTGCTTGAATGTTCCTGAAAGGCAATACATAATGGCTCGAAATTACAAATTGATTTCTAGCAAACATATTATCTTCAATCCAATAATATTAGTAGTTTCGTTGTAATTTATATAGATTAAAAGATAGATTAACCGAGCGTTGAAAAACACTTTTGAGTATTAAATTACAAATGAACTTTTGCATTAAAAGCGTAGGTACTTGTTCAATATACACTACTCTAACCACTCGTTAATTAAATTAATATATGTAGTCTGGTTTTCTGATGGTAATTAGTAATTACTAATATTTTAGTGAGATTTAAACCTCTAAAAACACGATTCTAATAATTTGGATTTGAATGATGTTTTATTAAATGAATACAGAAGTAGTATGCAATCATTACCTGATTCCCAACTTTAATGGAACTAGTGGAATTTTTTTAAAATTGACGATGGATTGTAATGTTGATACCATACACTTTTGAATGATACCTTTCTCACTCAAAACAATGGCCATACATTATATACTGTTTTTTTCTCTTTAGGCAATTCTAAACGCAACCAACACTTCCCGTAATTGAACTGATAGAGCTACAGATTTAAAAAAAATACACTAACATGTTGACACAGCTCAAACGAGGGAGATTAAAATGAACTTTTGATCCCTCAAATATAATTTGTACTTTTAATGATATACTTAAGCAACAATATAAAACCGTACAACTAAAAATCTGCCAATCAATATTATATCCTTATCCTTTTTGTTATTATGCACTATGAACTGAACAAATCATGTAAGAATAAGTTAAGTACGTTTTATTTTTTAACTTTTATGAGTAAAAATTTATTTTTGTTTACTATTTTTACAAATATCACATAATTCTTTCCACTTTTGAAGAAAAGCATTACTAGCAAATTTCTCTCATCATGACAATAACTGTAAAGCTGTGCCCTGAGGTATGGTATATGTGTATGTAATTGAACGTTGCATGCAAAACTAATTCCAAATGTACAATAATTTTTACGCAAACACAATATAACTTTTAACATCACAAATTGAATACATAATATTACACGCTCCACAACGACATTAATAATTTATATGCATTGACAAGTAAAACAGCAACACCATTTGGTTCCGGGCCATTGAAACTTCACATCATAAACTCATGCATGGCCAAAAACACATTTACAGTATTAGACAGCATCGCCTGAAAATAATTAACAAGCAAATCCGTATTCACAATTCCCACATCACCGACCGGAATAGCTATCGGTTTGCAACTCCGAATCACTCGGGTCATGGCTAATCTATCCCAGCGGAGGCCTACCTCTTCTCTCCACAAATGTAACGTGTTTTTTGATAGCATGTTCACGCAGCAGCAGAATCGGATGAGAAAGTAGATAACACTCAGAGTAGGTATTCCCACCCCGATACCCGTCAGCACTAGAACCCGACTATGCAGCAACGAACCAAGGTAAATGCTTACCAAGCTGACTTCAAGGATTCCTCCACCTATTGATAAGCAGTTGGAAATAGCTAGCTGGTTGAATCGGTACGTTAAATTACTATAAATACACAGCTGCTTGTACAAATCAATTGTAGCGCGAGTGGGTGGCAATTTCAGTAGCATTCTTTGAAGATTTATTACAGTAGCGAGAAGGGTAAATCCTAGAAGGTTCAAGGTTCGGAAAGTTACTATGACCAGTTGAAGCAATAAAAGCTGAATAAAGCAGCGGACGATGATTACCACAGGGTGATTAATACAAACGGCCAGCCAATAAAAGCAGGGACCCGCGATGGCTGGAAGAATGGTGACATCTTGATAGGAATAGAAATGCTTCATCAAAATAATGAAAACATATATGGGGTCGACATCGGTGAGCACCGCCATTAGAACCAATCCGTCAACGAAAACCGTGAAAAATGCGCAGAAAATAATGATAGCTGGTCCGGCTTTATCTCTGCTGGAATTCAAGGTGTTTCCGCCGTTATTTCGAAGGACACGTCCATATTCCATCGGCTTTTGCCTCCATCCAAAGCGCCTCCATTTTATAACACCAATTGCAATAATTGACCAAAACCGGTAGAATATTGTGGCAACACAATTGAAATGTTATCGAACCGAGGAATAAAATGGAAGGCATCAAGCACAAAAATACTTGTTCCGTTTGGAACATTGTACCAATATACGGATACGACAGGGTGAATATAGCAAGAAGGGAAGTAAACGCTACAAGTTGAATCCCTATTAACGTCCCAACTCTGTGGAGTAGTCGGTGGGTGTTCAAATGCCACTTCTTTTGGGCAGGTAACCATCGCACGGGGTAGTCGAAGGGTTCCCAGTTGTTTAGAGTTTGATGTATATTGATACCCCAGAGGGTTAGGTTGGACGGCATTGTTAAGGCAGTTTGATGTACGTTGCGTAAGATGTGATATTTAAGAGAACAATGTCACGTATGACAAAACTGACTGTTGCCATATAACTGAAAGTATTGATGTTTAATAATTGTTGAATTATACGCTTCTATAACGATCGGTAAACTTGGTAGAAATACTTTGCAGAAATATTTAAGTTATTGCTCGTTTCCTCATTTACGGGAAATTCTTCGATGTCATATAAAACAAAATAGCACGTTGATATTAAAATGTCCGCATTAAGTGCTATTGCAACTATCAAATACTTCTTTGTTGTATATGACTATCCATGCGGAAACACGTAATGTTCGGACTCGACTTCGTATTATATCTTGTACGTGCTTTAAGTTAGCTAACTTTGGTACGTGATAAAAATATATGCATATTTCTAATATAACAGTTTACCTACACAGCTTACCTATTGTTTAGATTTATATAGGTATTATACTTACACACACACTTCTAATAATATAAAACGTAGAGCCAACCGATATTTGCAGTAGTTTCCATGTAGATACATTTAGGTCATACATAATTAGATAATTGGGAAATATCGATTCTCAGTATCCCTATCGGAATATTTTATCAGCGATTACCTGTAGTATTAAACAAATTACAGATAAAAACATATTTCGAAAGTAGAAATTCTAAAATGTCTCGTTTAAATTATAATCGTAGGTAGTTATTTCTTTTGCAAATATTGCATCAAATATCATCAAAATTCCATCTATTACGGAGTAATCTGGAAAAGAAACTGTTGATGATCCTTCAAATAATTGTTCATGTGGCAGAAAAGCTTACCGCATTTAGTATAGTTTTTTTTAAATGGTTGATCATAACGTTAGACTGCAATATGCTTGTAATTATGAGTGACAACTATGCGTTTTCGCCGGATGAAAGTAATTATTGAACACACATACAAACCAGTATGGAAAACAATTGCTGAATTAAATACATTTTATACTTTTAATGGACGGTGCTAGTTTAATTCTTATAATGTGTTTCAATATTACACAAAATTGAACTGAAGTTTCTGTGTTGTACTACTTTTACGTGTACGGTATTTACAATATTACATTTTTGTCTGTGCAAGTTACGAAAAATTATCTTAAATTTTAACATTACTAAAAAC
>JAHZNE010001293.1:0-26970 GCA_027744055.1 Callyntrura sp. NNG-2020 | reverse complement strand
ATTGAAAAGAAAAAAATTGTCTCTCGGTGTGAGTAGACACGTAGATTATTAATGTAGTCGCTACATACGCTGCTTCTGTGTTTTAATATTGTCATTCACTGCACTGTAGTAAAGAGTATGAAAGTTTAGGAGGATGATAAACTCACAAAAATCACTTATCAAAAGCACAATTTTAATAATGGCGCATTTTGGACTTTTAAAGTGGAATTTTAAAGTATCAGGAAACAATGCGTTTCTGATGCTCTGTGATGAAAATTTGGTAATGTCTGTTGAAATTTAAAAAATTAAAGGGCTAACTTATAACATTTCCATTCTTTTCATTTTCTATCCTGTATTTATACAGTACTAACATCTATTTCTTTTAAAATTTACACATGTTATTGTTAAAATATAATATTAAATATATAAAAATTATATTATATTAAAATTATATTAAAAATATAATAACACCCGTGACATCAAACATTTAAAATTCTTTTGAAAATGCTGCAGTCCCCAAAGTCTGGATTCAAACTACAGCAATAAGTTACACCACGAGTTCCCTTGTACTGGTCTTCTGCATCGGTTTAATCCTTGAATTTGTCGTGTGAACGTACACGGCTACAGGAAGAAGCAATTCTAAAATGAATTACCATTGCATACCAGTCGGTTTTTACTTAAATAAAATGTTAAATGTTAATGCTATTAATTAGGATTGTTTGATCCCTGGCACAGTCGAGCATCGGCACAAAATCGGGATATGACATGTATGCATATTCATATGTGTACTTATTACGTATTTGCTTACGCATACACATACTAGTGGAGTTTATCGTTCATTAAGTATTCCTTTCAAATGCATAATTAGCAAGTAATATTGTCTGAAGGAGATGTAATTTACTTTATCTCAATGGAATGCTGATGATGATATGATGGTTTTGACGATTGCGACTACTCTGTCTTCTTGGTATTTCATTTTCTGAAGTACCGCACAGGTTGCTGCTCAAAATGCCCGTCCGTAAATAACAAGACGATCACAGCATATAATGTGTGTAGAAGATTGTACTAATAGCACTTCTTAACCACCATCCATTTGTGTTCCATTCCCTGCATAAGCCACAATCCTATGTGCGATATGAGTTTCTGGTTTTTTTCTTGACCGTCTCGTTTCGATACAATCTTTTTGATCCGGAATTGCTGATGTGTACCTTGTGCAGTGCATATGTAATATATTTTGTTACGTCTTTTCGTTCTGGCCAGTTTTAAGACATTTTCTCGTGCAGTGAAATGAAATCATAAACCTACAGCCCGTGTCCATCTTACGTAAGATTATAATGAAACTTACTTTTCACAGTTTTCTTGTATACCATTATGGCAAGCGCAACCGGCAGACGAAAAATGTAGTGGTCCCCGCTACTTTTTTGTATTGCTCACCCTTCATTTTCATAATAATAATTATGCAAAGAACGTAAAATGAAGAAACACAAGTGAGATATGGAAAGTGGACAAATCATACGGTATGCAAGCAGCTCATAATGACGAACGGCGTAACCGAAGTTAGGCTTGCAAAGGTGTATCTTGATACGTTCGTACAGTTGCTGTTACTGCTTTTCACGTCTCGCTTTCCTACCAAGAAAAACGATGATGTGCAACTATATGACACGGTAATGATTAGCTTGTGCTATGTGTTATTTTCACCTGAGCGCACATTACTGGTCGGTAGACACGGGAAGACAACTAGAGAAAGACGTTTCGTCAAAAGGTATGTATTTATTTAGTCGAGAATGTTGCAGCGAAATGTATGATAGCGTATGGGATGGGCACTTCATCTCGCACTCATTCATACAGCAGCGTGTCTTTTACAAAATGATGGAAATAAAAAAGTGGAAAAGATCGTTGTGAAGAAAAAAAATTGAGCACCTCCACAAATTCCCCAGCCAGTGAGAATAAGACTTAATTTGTACCTGAATAAAATACCAATACTGGTTTCACCTTTTTGTTGACTGCACAAGATGATGAAGGTGATTATAGGTAACTGCGGGACCTGCATGTAGGGACTACCGATACATGCTACAGCTTTGCTGGCAACCATTGATCATGGTCAGCGTATAAATAATTTCCTTTTGGTCTGAAAATACTTGTACCCACCTCGTGTCCTATGGGAAAGTGGATAATTTTCGATGATAACAGATTATTAGCGATAACGTATTACGTTTCCTTACTGTACGGTGATTTGTCTGTAGACAAAGATGAAGCAATACATTGTATCTTCCTGCTGCCTACTTGCAATTAACACGAACATTTACGATCTTCTGGTTCATACGTTAATGGATACGTTCTAGCTTCTCGACCCATCATGAATAATAGTGGCATTAGCGTTTTCACAAGATATTAACTTGGCAAATGGGGCAAAAGTATACATACATCATCATGTGGTGGTGGTCAAAACGATCAAACGTTAAAAAATTCGGTGTTGTTAAAGTTGCGATGAACTCATCTGTCTAAGTGGCTGTGGCTAGAGTTTACAAGCTAAAATTGTCTAGTATTGATTTCCAATTACACTGGTCTGGTGCTCACTGAAACACAAGGTTTACGTTTGACGGTGTCGATGTAGTAGTATGTGCTCGATCGATTTTTATAGCTTATTTTTTTGCCCCGAACATTTTTTCTGTTGGTCAAGCAAGTAAACAGTTAGACAGAGATTTTATTTTGAGGCTGCTTACGATTCTTTTGAATTTCAACATTTTGTGAAACAAGAAAAAAATGTATCAGCCCATACCGTTCTCCAGATTATTATCAAAACTCCTAAATCATGCCATTATAGACAGAAAGAGGAACGGTTTTGGTTTTGAGAGACCAGTTACTGTATCATGATAGGGATTAAGAAAAATCAAAGGTAGATATTATTTTATGCATACATTATAACATTACAATATTTCTTGTTTTGAAAAAATTCTGGTAACGCACGAATCATCATCATCATCACCGTTGGTCGTCGTCATCATCATTCTATATCCTTAAATTTTCAATGTCCTCCCATCTGCTTCTCCTGGTAAGTTTATCGAAGTCGAAGAGAGTATAATATTTTAATAGTATGGTATACTCACAAGGAATGAGCTACATTGCGATGAGTTCCGTGCTTGATATGAGCATGAGCATAGACATATCCAAGTAGCAGTTAGACAGATGCCAAATAATAAAAGCTATAACGAAGCAGCTTTGATTATTACAGGAAAGAAAGGCCCAGCATAAAAATATTTTTGGGCGAAAACACAAGAAAATTGTTCATCGACTAGGAAGCAACTACTAGTACCACACCACCATCACCACCGCCACTACTACTACTAGTACTTACTTTACTACTGCTGATATTATTATTATTAATGTTTCTTCGGACAGCATCCTGTACCTCTTCGCATACGAATGGGCTGATGAACATGACGATGATGATGTTGATGATTATGATTGTAGTAATGATAATGACAAGAATGATGATTGTGATGTCCAAGAAATATGTGTACGGGAGGAGGTTGGTAACGCGAAGCATGTAAACTATGTGTGGTTGTTTTGGGTTGGGAGTTTTTACTACTTTTTAAATATATTTTTAAGCTGTTTTTTGGAAAGAAAGCAGGTATCTACAAAAAAGTTTTTTTTATATACCATTGTATGTTTTATTGTGATGTACATGAAAATAATTCATAGGTATGCGCGCTCTCTGCTGCTCGAGTCGCAGTGCTTTTCGTTAACTAACCGCACAGTAATTCCACATATTTATATAAATGTATGTTTCGTATAAAGGTTGCTTTCATATCACATTCATCCACCACATTTAAGCGCTACGTTGGTAATTTGATGTGTGATGCTTACTGTTTTATGGTTTCATCTGCGCTTACTCAATCGCTTCTTATGGTGGTGCCTTACTTGCTACTCGAGAATGTTTTACTTTTTTCACGACTTCATTTTACCGGCTCAAGAAAACAGCAACACAAGCGAGTCGGTAAAACGGAGAAAATGCTTCGCAAGATCGTATTTTTCTTGTGGCTCGTTAGAGCTTCCTCCGATAAAAAAAAATACTCCTTGTGAGTGTCTATAATTGCACAGATATGAGGAGAGAGAGGGAAGTGCCTACATAAGAATAATGTGTCCTTATTATCCAAGTATTATCCAAAATAATAATGCACAATCAGAATAGAGTGCAGATCACAACAACAGTACTGAAATCCCCAGCGTGGTCCTCTTTTTTACGGCTGTTTTTCTGAGTGAATTATCAGATTTTTTTTGTTTTTAGGTTGCCTTCTCTCGCTTAATTATGATTGCAGAGTTTTTCATTCTAAATGATAACGTATCATCTTAGCAGAGGGCACCAGTTGAGTCACTGATTTTGATTTTTATTCGTTGGGTAATAATTTGAAAAAAATAACTTTCCGATCTTTTGAAATGTTTTTGTGTGTGCATATTTCCTTCACATTTTTTGTTGTTGACGAGAAATATTTAAGGTAATAACAGATCCTCAATCGTGCTTTACTATTGATCTAGTTGGTGGATTGTGAATTATTAGAAATTGAGTAGTTGTAAGGGCATACTTTAGATGCAACAAGACAAAAATTTGGATTATGGAGTTGTGGCAGGGAAGTATGTCTATTTTTTTATAGAGAGAAGTAACCGAGTTATATGGTTATAATATGCCTACTTTGGGTATTAATGGCTGTAGATATCAATCAAGAACTTCTTACCAGAAGAATAATCTGACTTTTATCATCTAGGATAACTTACCATAATAACAGAGATTTCTTCGTCTCTATAATACTATTGTACGTCAACGTTTCACAGGGAATAGGGTTGGCAAGTGGAGATGGGGAATCAGAGTGATCACTTTATTGATGCGGCAGCGGCGTTACAGAAATAGTTGTTGTAAAAAGTATATCGATAATCCCTTTGTTGTTTTGTTATCATTATTCTTTATTGGCTTCTTGGCATTGGCCGTGTAGAATGTTACATACAATGAACTGTACGGTGAAATGTAAAGTAGGCGTGCTTTTGTAAGAGATGCCGAAAGTTTTAATGGATATTTATTCAAAGCTTCCACTGCTGATGAACCTTTCAAAATAACGAAGAATCGATTTCTTTGTACGTGAATGCACACCGAATCAAATCTCTCTTTGATGATTTTGTCAAGCAATAGATTCGTTAAAACTGAACCCGTACACTGTACGGTAGGATCGGTATCCTAAATATGAGCAGTTACAATCAACGTGCCTTTGAGTTATTATTTCAGTACATTTGTGGGGAAATGGACGGTTTGTAAAATGCTCTAATTTTAGGGAACGGTCATGTACGGGGTGATGTGAGACGTTGAACAGTCGTACTGTAGGCATACTTTCTTTCACTGTCAAATTTATTTCATGCTGTATTTTTACTTAAAATGATGCCGCACCACAAGAGAAATTCATGTTTTTTTATTTGTGCATTACCTGCACACATATCTATGTAATATAAAAGATAAGCGCTGCATTAAGTCGAGTTTTTCACACTGTTGCTCTTTCACCCTTTTCACACATTACCTCAACATCTTGAAAACAATGCTGTTAATTCAGGAGTTTCATACGATTTATAATGGTTATGTTCTTTTGGAGCTCAGCTAACAATAACAGTAGTAATAAATACTTGCTCCTCATGTGCGTGAGCGGTATTACCTTGATTTTATCTCAAAGTTTAAATATGATAATCAATTTTTAAGCGAATATGTTTCAAGATTTTTTTTAGAAATCATCAAAGGTTTGATGATATTTACGTACTACTATACTGTGATCTGTACAAAAAGTAGCATTTAGTCCGCTATAGATGTGGTAGCTCTGGTTGTGAGATTGACAAAATCAAATCATACATATTTTCTTGCATACGATAGAAACTCACTGACAAACTGTAGATGCCATGAAAAGTGTGCTGGTTACGGTTTCAATTTTTATGAGTTGTTTGAGGTTACAACAATGCGGTTGCAATCGACTGAACACGAAAAAGGCACGATTCTTATCGGTACTAAACCAGAAGGCGACTTGAGCAACCTGATGACGTCTGTCTGTGTGAGAGAATGGCGTATGCTTAGAAAAAAAACTGTTAGAGGGGGGATCTAACAAGGATTACAAGGCAACATAACATACTACTACTCGCATTAACCAACATCAATGAGTCGTCTTCGATGTTTCGGAGACAAACAAGGAGAGGTGTAAAAATTTGCTTACAGCAAGTGATAATGTGAGCGAAGTGGAGTAGGATCCCTGTAGGCAAAACAATTAGAGTACTTACTACATTTTTTATGAATGCTAAAAACGCGCTATTTTCTCGTTTACTACAGATACCGCAGGTAATTTGAAGTTTAAAAAATAAAGTAAAAAAATAAGCCATAAATGATGTTACGAATTATGATGGTTTTGTCTTTTGCTTTTTTTCCTACACTCGTCCCTGGCACTTGTCTTTTTCTTGTTATTTTCTGGTTCTTGTCGAAGAGCCTGTACAAGTACGGCGGGTCCGCCTGTTATCACTAAGGTATGTATTTGGTCACATGAGGAGCCTAAAGCTTATTCTGAGCACGTGCCAACTTTTGGTACGCCTTTTCATACTTCGTAGGCATCCCCCTTTCTCAGTTCAGTTTATGAATACGCGATTATTAGTGAAAAAGCATACACATTATTTGGTACGTATATAAATATTGCCAGGTAAGCGACAACTACTAACGATGAGTGAAGAATAATGATAGCTAATCATAATGATGCAAAACATGAAGAGTGATCTTTGTCGATGAGATGAGGTCCAAGTTATTTTCTTGAAATGAAGAAGGGTCTCTCTTTTCAAGTTTGTCCAGGGGCTTGGCAAGTTTAGCCCTCCGGTTTGTAGCAGGCTTTGAGTAAGGGAAACCTGATTTTTTATCATCCAAAGAGTACAATAAGATTTGGAGATCTGTGCGCGTCCACACAGGTAGATGACGTTATGCGGATATAATAAAAGGTTGTATTGTTTCAGTCAATCAGTGACAAATGGTAGGCAAATTCTTCGATGGGATCAAGTAAGTATCGTTTGACCTTGTCTTTATCGTCTTGCACGCACTTGATTCTTCAGAAAGAAATTTGATTTGCTTCGCTATTATTATGATGTTGTTTTTTAAAACTGAACTCCTGAAAGATGATTTTACCTCAGCATGAGAAAACTGAAAGATTTTTTTTTCACTGCAACGTTTAGCAGATATAAACGAGATAATATGGTCATAAAAATTTACACCTTTTTCTTTCATATCCCAACCCAGAATTTTTCTGCCGTATTTTCATCAGTCTTGTCTGCAATTATTTAGCTGTCATAAAAATTGCAAGTTTCACACTTTTGAGGGAAAAACTCCTGATTTTAAGACATCTTGGCATCATCAACACCGCTGAGAGTATAACTATTAAAGCGCTTTTGAGCATCTGACTTGTGGTCTGCCGACAGAAGAGAATGAATAGTTCTTTTAATGTCTAGACCTCTACGATTTTCGTGTGCTGTCCTAATCCTGAGTAAATTAAACCATAGATTACAAGCAAAAGCCAAAATTATCATCACTACGCATGTAGCTTGCCGTTTAAACGCTGAAAAGCTGAATTTTTAAAACAAAATAAAAAAAATTGTGTTCGAATTTTCCCCTCTGAAGCCTATCCTGTATTGTAGCAGGATGGTAATATGTTCACATCTAGGAGGCAGAGAAAGCATATCTCCACTTTTATTTTCCAAGATACTGCTGCTATTTTGGTAGGAGTCAGGATATTCGCAGTTATTTTCTGCAATGATATCAACCCTAATTAGCTTACCTGTTCTGCTGTATTTTTTTATCAGTGATCCTCTAAATTGAAAAGTTGCTGCACTATTTATGAAGCAACTTTTTATGTTTCATGTACAAAAACTATGCAATTCACCGTTAATGAGTACGATGAGTGTGAGTTGTTGCATATATGTGTGTATATAGTTACTACTATAATAATGCTCCTTTCCGCTTTCGTACAATTAGGCAGAAAGCCAGAAGAAAGGGTCCGAATTTCTCTCATAAAAATTTCCACATTTCAGTTGCTCACATCAGGTTAGGATTCTCCTCCGCCTCCTCCGGCACTGATCACTATGATCATCATCTCTCAGTTATTTCGACTACTAGAACGCTCCCATGTAATAATATCACCACAGGTATCGTTCCTTGTCGTAATTGCGGTAATGCCATACAACTACAACCATAATGATCATGTATAACTTGTGCTAGCAAGCACTTAACGATCATGTGCAAAATCATTCACTTCACGAGCATGTTATGCAGTTATTTGTTGTCGATGCAGAGCTGTTACTTCTTCTGTGGCCGTAAAATTTGTGCTTCTGTGACGGGGAAAATCACATATTATAGCTATTATTGCATGATAGACAACAAGGCGTTGCGTATCCGTTGTAAATGTGAACATGAAATTTTAAACAGAATTGTGTTGTTGTAGTATTCGTTTTACGACGAGCGATGCAGGTTTCTTTTACTGTTTGTAAGCAATGCGCAAGGGGAAAGGCCGGTCGTTTAGGATGCCTACCCCTTACTACACAAACGCACGCATATACTCATCGTCTAAATCGGATGAGGATAGTTTGAGGAGATTTAAAGCCTGTGTTCTCTACTACTTGATATATGACAGGCAAGAGAAACGATTTCATGGAGTCATGTTGCGGTTGTGGCCACTTTATTTACATATTCCTGATGTTTTATGTCAGTTTTTGTACTTGTAAAAATGATGAATTTTGCACACTTTGGTGTTGCAGTGTTTTAGTGGAACAGCGATAATTGTTATGGCTGTTAAGGTGTGCGTTTTGTCTGAACAGGAACTTTTCCTTTAATGATTTCTTTGAGAGTACGAAGTACTACGAACTTCTGAATGTTTTATTATTAAAAAATAAAATATAAAAGTTTGTTATTTTTGTCTTATGCGTTTATAGGTGGCAAATTGTGCACGTTCTCACCCTGCATCGAGCAAGTTCAAAAGACGGTGGATGCATTGAAGAGGTCTGGCGATTTTGTGATGCTCAAAACACAGGAGGTTCTGCAGCGTTCTCACTCTATTCAGTATCGTACTATGACATCCTTGGACTTGACCCCAACACCACCTTCTGACGAGACGCAAGCTACGGAATCTTCAACTTCCACGGCTGCTAAACCTTTGTCAATAAAAAAGGAGCAGTGCAAATTTCGAACGTTGATTCCTCCTGCACAATCAACTGGACATACGGGGTACATCACGTTCGCCACGTTTGTTCCTGGTGCCAGCTCGTGAGCGGGACGCNTGCTAAACCTTTGTCAATAAAAAAGGAGCAGTGCAAATTTCGAACGTTGATTCCTCCTGCACAATCAACTGGACATACGGGGTACATCACGTTCGCCACGTTTGTTCCTGGTGCCAGCTCGTGAGCGGGACGCTGGGTTTATGAAATAAAATGTTTTAATACTTTTTTGAGAAGTTTTTAAGGAAAGACAAATGGAATGACATTTTTCTTCGCCCTTCATTGGTATTGGGTATGTATGCACACAAGTAACATTTTAATCCTTTTGTGAATGATTTTCTCTGACGTATTTGTATATGTTCAATGCTGAATTTGAAAATAACGGTCTGCTCCAATAAAATTTATTTTGTTTCATTTTACTCTTTATTTATTGTACATTTGTCATTTTATTGTCCCACACTATGTTCAATTCTTACAACAAAATTTCCTGACGCATGTCGTTTTGTTAACTTTAGAATAATTTAAGTTTAAAATATTGCCATTCACACCTTCAAATGAAACACTTACACAATTATTATTACTACAGGATAGTAGCAGTTAACACTACGCACACGGATATATTTGAATGTTTACACATAAGCCACCACACATTTTTTTTACATTTCTAGACATTTTGTACATATAAACTATATCTAGCAACGGTAAACATTCCGCATTGGTAATTCTATCTTTACCTTTCATATCCCGCCAAAAGTTTGTATAATTAACACCTTGGCGCAATGGAGTCCATTATTACCACTATTAGTAAA
Source organism: Callyntrura sp. NNG-2020 (assembly GCA_027744055.1). Lineage (NCBI taxonomy): Eukaryota > Metazoa > Arthropoda > Collembola > Entomobryomorpha > Paronellidae > Callyntrura > Callyntrura sp. NNG-2020. Next base: position 16,918 of record JAHZNE010001293.1, on the reverse strand, counting down.
TTCCCTAGCACTTTGTTGAAGGACGGTTTCGGTATAAGCCATTGCCGGTCATGGTCAATATATTTTTAATACTTACCTTGTAATTGTAAATACACATATATCATATCTATTTACACTGCACATTTACAAGTTTGCAATGGCAAACATGCACATATAGACAATGATGAGGCTAAAAATGTAACAGTTTATAAAGCTGGTTAGCAGATGAACGAAATGTGTAAATAATGCACTTTAGCTTTGGTCAGTAGGTTCATTGATTGAAAACCTATTACAGCATAATACTAATCAGGTAAAATCACAATAGTTATTTTCGCCATTGCATGATACACCATATATACAGAGTTATATATATAAACTACCGAAATGATTATATGGACATTATTTTTGATATGCTTCAACTTTCTGTTCCTACAACTAAAAGTGGTGTACACATTTCTCTTTAGGTATGATACATGTTACAAAATAAAGCATGAGTTACCAACTGAGTGAGTTATCATAATAATGGGCAATTAAAGCTGATATGGTTTGCAAAGATATATATATAACACATTTTAACAGGTGTACATTTTTGCAATAATAGTATATTATTTCACTTTGCTTGTAAATTGAAGGAGCTTATTACTTACGAAGGTCATTACGGCACGTTTATTTGTCGTGAAAATCGAGACTAAATAAACTAACAATTCAATCGTAACTTCAAACTAATGCTTACATGTTATAAATATTTTTTATACATTTTTATCGGGATTAGCCATTACTACCATTGATATAGACAGAGAGGATGTGCTTAAAATATGTGTTAAAAATCAATGTTTGCAGTAGCTTACCTACAATAACACAACCGATGAGCTGAGTTTGTTGAATATGTTATAGTTAGAGTTGCATTGCAATGCTGTTACCACTTGTTAAATATTGGTAAAATTTCACCAAAACTCTTTCTATTCACGTAAATTGTTTGATTCAACTATTTTGATGAAATATGAGATAGATAAGAAAAAAACTAGATTCCTATTATTACATTTACTAACCTGAAATAAAACGTCTACATATAGATTCGACTAATAAAATGTTAACACTGGGTCATAGTTAGTACCAGTTAGATGACATCCAGACATCCACAAAATTGTCTACAAGTTCCAGAGAACAGGAGTTGTAAACAGCATCCAAATACATCTGACATTAGTTTTCTTATTATCCGTTAACACGGTGAAAGCAAAATTCTTCTTCACAGAAATCCTCTATCGTTCTGCTGATGATTCTACAAACTCTCCCACTTGATTGGTCTACTTTCGTCATTCTCTGTAAATAAAAAGCATATTGAGATTGAAACACCGTTGGTAAATGAAAAGACAACAATAACTTAACTCGGATTTACGCAAGGTGATACACATGAAATGGCTTTGCATAAGAGTACTAATTATATTACATCTAAAGACAAGACTTTGATTATGTACGAGCTAATTTATGTGTTCATTATGCTTAAAAATTCATATGGATCCTTGATTTTTCATACGATACCGAGCAATCGAATGGGAAGTGCTGCGCATCTTAAAATGAAAAATCACAAAATTATGAAAATGAGTTGTATAAAGATAATAAAAACCGAAGATCGTATGCTGTAGTAGTATCGAATACCCAGACAATTTTTATTGAGCAGAGAGCAGTCACTGCACCTAAAGCTATGCATATAAGTTTAGATTTTTGTTTCATTTTGCTCGAATCAAACTAGAATTAAATATGTGTGTCAAGTATGGAATCTGGGCTGGAATCGAACGATTATTTATTGACCGCTACATTTTTGTTCGTCTGCACACACACAAGACCAGTTTAGACAACGCTGTATACGAAGAGTGCATACATATATTCCAATATCACGCTTTGTGCTGTAATGAAACTACTTTAACTTTTCCCCGCAGAAGACACATTTCTGGCAGGAGTTCCTTGTAGGAACAGGGCTGTTGTTTACAATTGAAGGAAAGGACTACAAAAACATTGTGATGTGGCTTATGCTATGTTTTATGTACTTCGGGCTATACAATGCACTTTATATTTAATGAACGAATGCAAGTTGGGTTTGTACGTACACACACACGTACACAAGAGAACAAGTCGAGAGAGGAAATTTTATTTGGGGTTAGACTGATGATATTGAAGATAATTAATCTTGGCCCTTTAAAATTCATCGGGGCTATTGTTGTACATATGCATATGAATCGTTGCTGTTGATGGAAAGAATTTTACATGCATGTTACTACGGTGTTCCTTTTCACCCGCGTTCACCTGTTAGTCTAGGGGAATAAAGCTATGGCTTCGTACGCTGTTCCCTTTGAAATTTCTTTGAAGTTGCAATAACTGGCGTCTTAAATCCTTCTTGCTTAAAACCTGATTTTGGCTTTCTGAAACAATCGTCTACTAAGACCATTTTTTTCCTTCTGGATACCTACCTTTTCCAATGAAAATCACTCTGAATAATTTCTTTAAACTAGTTCTATATGCTCACCCTAAATATTGTATGAATGCTTACTTGGGAGATTCGTTATTTTTATAAAAATGTAAATTCTTTTCTTATAATTCAACTGAAAGGCCTTGCAGAAGGCGGGGATGTTAGTAAAAATTAATCTTTCACAAAAGGTTACGTTATTTGCTTTGAGAAGTATGTGGCAAATAACGTTACAAACGAATTAAAAACATTTTGTAAATAGCAAAATTAGGTACACTAGGAAAAATTTGCTATATTTTTAGAATATCAATACGCACATTCCAACTTCCATCCAACGGTATTGGTATTCATTGAAGGAAAATGTTTTATACGAAAAATACAATAATTAAACCTAAATCGTCCAAAATGCCTCCAGAGAATGAAACAACACATTGTTTTAATAAGATGAGAATGAGAGGTAAGGTAAGGTACCTTTTAAAAAATCTCCCAACAAAATTCTCTGATCAGTTAACGTTTTCTCCAGTCCAACCTTTCCTCTCAACAAGTCGGCAGATTCACTCTGCTATGCATGTGGACCGTGGGAAATTAAATGGTTTATGATGAGACTTAGACGTTCAACTTTCAACCAACTTCCCTAGCTGCCTACGTGTAAAAGATGCAACATACCGTAATATCTTGGCATTTCATTTATCTATTCATACCATAATACAGATCTTATATGTATTCATATATCTAGGTTCACATCACCGACCGCTCATGTTCTTGCAGTCTACGCTAAGCTTCTTTGGATTTTATTCAACACAATCCAGTCGCCTGTCGGTACAAAAAATTGAGTATCGCCCCCTTTTGCGCTCATAAATAATAATCGGTTCAACTAACTCCTACTGCATCTCTGCAAGTGGATGCCTCTACCATGGACAGCAGTGCAGTGCTTCAGTGCAAAGGCATGCACTTCATACGATGGCTTACATTACCAGTATTAAAAAATCTAAAATTTTAAACTTGACCAGTGGATTTTTTGAGAAGCGCACATAACGAAAGTCAGTAAGTACCCAAAAGGTACCAAACTTGCTGGGTTAAATCTCACACTGCATGTCTGTATCTAGAAAGTTGCAAGTACATTTGGTAATTTACATGTGGTGGTTTGTTTTTCGATTATTTTTAATGCCCGCTAAATGTGTCTATGTTATCGAAAGTTGTGTGATCTTTTGCTATTTTTGTCGTATATCTGCAAATTACTTACGGGGTACAAAGAATTAATCATGTAATAAATATACCTACTTGCGGTAAACAATATAATCTCGCAATGATTGACTTTTTGTCCCTATAACCAAACTTAATGAAAACTGACAACCAGACGGTCAAGGTTTGAGCACAGTTTAGAAAGAAAATCAACCCTTTTGCATTCGCAAACATATCCCTAAAACCACCTTTTTCCTTTTTCACTTACAGTCTTGCAACACTACTTTATTGTTCTTTCTTGCGAGTGTAATTTTACGTTTAAACTTATTACACATTATATGCTCTCGCGTCTATACAAAGGTTGCACTGCATTTGTAACATTTATACGGGGAGATTCGTTGATACGAGGTTGGAGTGAATTTTTTGAATGAAATTTACCACCGGTGCGCTCCGTGTATCCACAGATGAAACGTTAAATAATATTCTAATAGGTTATATACCTTTACCTCGCTTAATTCGACTGCCACAGTTGTTAACAAGAAATTCTACCTGAAAATCCTGTTTCTTCTCTCCTGCCTTTTTAATTTCCACTCCTTTAGCAAATTAAAACCAGTATTGCACCACATACAATGAAAATATGAGTGATTTACACTTACAATAAGTAGTAGGAAAGTCTCACTACCTACCAAAAAAGAAAGAGCCCGAGCGAAGCCTTCACAAAGATTATTATTATTATTATTATTATTATTATGACATGACTTGTTCCAGCAGGAACAGCAGCAGCAGCAGCAAGTAGTAAAAGTTTTGTGCGTTTAAAAGAGACGCTGCTGATAAAACAACACAAAGGCATTATTTTGTTCGCAAGAAATCATAATAATTCATCGAACTGTATAGACATTTTTCTTATTATGTAGATGCAATATTAGAAAAATTCCCATTATTTCTAGACAAAACAGAGTTGGGGCACCTGTACGCTTGAATTACCATCACATTTCCGCGCAATCTCAATAAGTCCTTTATGTGAACAGTGGAGTGTAGTGTGTCTGTAGGATCTGCCCATTTGTCTGGTTACTTGTTTACACACATATTATAATAAGTTTAGCCGAAGGTTTCAAAAACTGTAAAGTTTAAAGTAAATAATTTGATGAAATAAAAGTTCAGCTTTCATTATAGATACCTATAGCGGTATATAGGATGCGATATGTAGTTGTAGTAGATGCATATGTAGCAGACAAGTCCAAAAGATGCGTAATGTGCATTGATTATATATGTGCCTAAGTACAACGTATAATAATAATTGGTAGAAAGTAAGCAATTTAAGGAGAAAGATATCGCTAAACCAGCCGTGTCAAGTGACTGCGTCGGTGAAGTTTTTAAGCACGGTATGAATTTTCAATTTCATTCGGCTTGCCCTTTGGGTTATCTAGTTAGAAAATACTGCACCGCGTGAGTCCAATCCACTTCACTGCTTCATGTATAATGATTATCATCGTCAATAGTCGAGCTTTTAAAGTGCAACTGCGTTGGTGCTGGCTCTACAAAGATGGACATGGACGCTTTTTGACTTGGTAAAGCATAGCTTATTATTGTGGTGGAGGTAATGATGAAAGTTAGCATGTATACAAGCATCGTTGTTAGTCTTGTGCAAAGCAGAATATTGGGGTTTTGTAAAATTTTGATGTGACTCAAAATACGACATCGCTCGAGTTTTAAGGCGTATAGCAAAAAGTCGCGTAAAATCCTTACATGTCATGATATTTTGCATAAAAAGGAAAATTTGCATGTATTATGTATACCTCCGTGATCAGACTCGGGCGTGGGTGGTAGTCTGTTTTCTTTATTTGGACTTCCTGACTCTGACAACGAAGTTTCAATATGGTGGTGTCCAGAAGAGCTGCTCGTTAGGCCCATTGTTAATCCCATACCAAAACCAAGATTTGACGAAACATTCGAGTGCGCTAATGAAGACGTGCCACTTGCTCCAAACGCGTGATGATGGTGAGCTGATATTGATGCTGCCGCTGAAGCAGCTCCCGGTGTGGTTGTGCAGTACGCTAAGTAAGGTTGATATGTAGGAACGCAGTGGATAAGATCAGTTCCAGTCATCACGGAGTGGTGTCCACTTGCATCACGCTCCACGTTGTAAAACTGCAAATCAGGAACTCGATGTGTCTGACCTTCCCACACCGGAGAAGGAGTTAGTGGACAGCTCATGGTCAGATTTTCATCTTTTACCTGAGTTTGGTCATCATCAGAGGGCGATGACATTATTGAGGATCCAAATAATTTGTAGGCATTTCTGTATCTATTGTGGTACGGGAACGGGGCCGGTAATGTAGCCACCGAGCATTCACCTCCGGAACCTCCTCCAGAGCCAATATCTCCCCTTTCACTGCTTCCACTAGTTGCAGATGAGGGATTTGCGGTCCCCATATTATTTGCGGATCTCGACGCTCGCTCACTGGATTTTGAGACCAGTGGTGGGGAAGCCGAGGAATCCGCCATTGACGTGGCTGATGCCATAATACTTTCCTTCTTGGCACGCTTCCTAGAAGAGCCCCCAGAACCACTGCTGCTAGTGCTGCCCGTGTTACTAACGTTGCTTGAACTTGTACTGCCTTTTCCCGTTGAATGACTGTGTTGGAGCACAGATGACGGTGTGTTACTATTGGTAAGAACGGTATTTTGCTGGAGAGACCATGCTTGTGGTGATGTGGCCGAAGCTGAGACAGTAGAAGAATTAGAAGGCGAACCTTCTGAGCCCGTTGACCTTTGACTTCCAACTGTTCCGCCAGAACCAGCGGATCCTGCTGGAGGAGCAGCAGTAGTATACCCATGTGAGGAGGAAGAATGGTGGTGGTGGTGATGGTGATGAGACCAATAAGCCGCTGCAGCTCCATATGAGCTTGACATTTGATAGTCAAATGGTAGTGCTGACGCGGCCAAACTAAAGTCTAAAGGGGAATCCTTCCCGGCAGCACCTCCAACGCTGGACATTTCAAAGGGTGAATGATGGGGATGATGCGGGTGATGATGTGTAGGTGGGTGATGGGGATGAAGGTAACCTGAATGAGCTGCAGCGTTTGCTGCGGTTCCATAAGCTCCACTGGCAGTGCTTGACCCGTTGTGAGCAGGTGAATGAAGCGGTGGTGGCATTGACGCTGCGGCAGCAGCAGCGGCTGCTGCAGCCGCTGCCGCGTAACCTCCCGCAGTTTCCGCCGCCGCAGAGGTCAACTGTGCATGGTGTGCATGATGTGGATGGTGGTGATGATGCAGGTGAGGATGATGAGGATGTCCTGCGTAATTCATCAGTTGAGGTGTTGGGAAATAAGCTGCTGCTGCGAGACGAGCTGCCGCAGTGGCGGCTGCTGCTGGAGATCCTTGTGAGGCTGCGACAGCCTCAGGATACGCTAATCCGTATTGGAGTTTCGTCTGAACGGTGTAGTAATGATAAAGCCATGAATTCGCTCGCATCACTGCTGCCTCCCGTTCGCTGCATAAAGTTACATACATCATAAAGTCAAGTTAGGTAGACATTTAAAAATAATCTTTTCTCTAGGGGAAAACGTAAACTTGAAAGTCATCGCTCCTCTATTAAGAGACTTTGCTTGTTTAATTTGCAGTCTGAAACTTTCACAAAAAAAAGTACAGAAGAGCCGTGGAGCCTCTTTCCTTTCTCATTTAGTTGAATGATCTGTCATATCAAAACAGTCCGACATTTGAAAAGCCCTTCTTGATACGAGTTGTTTTTGTTTATCATTATTATTATTGGAAATCATTTGTATGATAACTTTGACAGACTACACACAAGAGATAACTTTATTCTTATTCAGGAGGGCTGCTATAAGCTCAATGCTTCAAATCTTGAAGTAATCATCTCATCTCACTATTTGAAATGCCTGCCCCTCATTACTATTTAAATGAATAGAAGTGCAAATAGGAGGGAGCTCTAAAAGTGTATAAAAACATTTCTACGAAAGTAAGTCCTTGTGGTCGTGTGAAAACAAACAAAACTCGCTTTCACAGCCTCTTACCTCAACACTTGATTGGTAGCCACAATAACTGACTGAGATGGTTGCTGCTGTGATTGCTGTTGCTGTTGTTGAGTGGATGAAGACGAGTCTGACGCATCTTTCACCTGCAGAACGCAATGTACCCAAATCCAACCTCCGGTCCGAGTCTGTAGCCTCAATAAGAGAATACACGATTTTTCTTGTTCCGATTGACTGACTGCAAAATTTGCACATAATAAAAACGTTAATTTACACATTTATGAAAAATTTACCTACGTTTCATATAGTTTTTATCATTTTTACACTTTAACACTATAAGTTTGAACAAGCACATTTACATCTAAGAAACAATTCCTTTTTATCCTTCTCTGCCGCCACTCTCAGTCGCGAGTTATCATTCTTTTAAATTGACAATTGACGGGAATGACAAATAAATATCACTAGCCTAACGACGTGTATCTAGCAAAACGTAGCGCCATCCTCAATAGAACTGACTAAATTTTTCAGGTTTCATTTTAATTTTGATGGAAAGATAAGGGCTGTCTCTTCCGTTTAATAGTATAAAATATACGTTATTATTGAGAGCTGTTGATTTATAACGTGTGTTCGTCTACCGTCAAATCAAATAACATTTCAATGTCTCATTTTAAAAGGTTCCGCACCAATCATCATTTTACATGATGATGATGATGATGATGATGATATGATTATGTTTTAAGAAACGAGCGATATCTCTTTAGCAAACTCCTCTGATAAACATCATGTTATCATTATATTACTTTCTTTTGTACAGTTAATATCAGTTACGTATATCTTGTAGGTAGTAGTGTGCAAGTATTAGGTATATGTACCTAATATAAACCTATAGTCAGCGTGTATTTAAAAGCTGATCTTGCATTGCATCGTTTACATTTCCTCAAAGGAAAAAAGCCTTCCACTTATCCCTGCCCGATTTCTATTCAAACAGACAAATCATCCATAAATGATTTCAAACGAAAGGCAAAATTGCCTGATTATCATAACTCTTTTACAAAAGGGAACAGGGCATAAAGATGATATTTCGGGTACATTTCCTCAACAATAATAACAATATTCAGTCGTGACCGAAATCTGAAGAAAATTTATATCAAGCCAAGTGTATACTAGAGTTATTCTTGATAGAAAATCAACAAATAAAAAAAAATCGGTGCGTTTATGTAACAATAAATATAGTAATCTTTGTGTAGGTACTTTTTAGAGTATCTTCTGACAGGCAGCAGCGGTATCAAAAAGATCCACACTACGTTTCTGCTTTCCTTCTTCTCTTCTATTCTAACCTCTCAATGAAAAAGTATCTATAATAACTTTGATTTGTCTACACGGGGTCATGGGAAACAATACTAAAAAGTACTTTAGATCGGGACGGTTCGTGTTATCTTCTTCCGTCAGCGCACGACGCATTTTACCTCCTCTGACGTTTTCATTCATAAACTGCTTTTGAAAACCAACAGTAATACTCTTATTATCAAATAATTTGAGTGCTTTATGGTTCGTTTGTAGTCACTTTTTGATTTTTTAAAGAGATGAGATTAGCCCATTAAAGCTGGAATGCTCTCTCGGAAAGACAATAACAACTAGAGAATGTACATAAGTGTGTGTGTGACGGTACGCTAAAGACACACCGAAAATTCTATTTTGTTTCAAAGAGAAATTCGTGATATACTATCCTTTAAAATTTTTAAGTGCGGAAGGCAAATCCTGGTGTGAAGTATCTGAATGGGTCATGAACTCATTAAAACGAACAGCGCTATTGGAAGTATTTTTACGAAAATGTATTATAATAATGGTAATGATGATGATATTATTACTTGTGGTCATTGTTATAAAAAATGAGAAAATGTGTGTGTGTATGTGTATATAGGTATAGGTAGGTATTTATTTAGCTAAAAGAAACACACGCACCATTAAAGTGCTGTCCTGTCATTCAAAAATTTGAAGATTGTCTATAGCTTTACAGCACAACGTATACTACGCCATACTTACTCCAGATTCGTATTTCGAAATGAATAAAATCATTAAAATACTTTTTCGTGCCTTTCAACGCCATAAATTACACCGCAATTTCAACAGAGAGAGAGGACAGAGTGGAATGTTTTTATAATATTGGAAATTAGTTAAGAAAAAAATTCAATTACTTAATCGATGCTTGCTTTGAGCTTCTCTCATGTAGTTCCAGTGGATTAGTTGATACCAAGAAATCCCTCCGAGCTCTGATCGTGTATAACCCAAATAGTATTCCCCGCTGCAAAAAAACGACACAAAGAAAACAAGGGAGAGATGATTACTTTCAATGAATTAATGAGCTCATCTTCTATTTTGATGAGGATAATAATAATAATAACATTAATAATAATGAAACAGTAAGATATCAGTAGCACAATGCAAGACGTGGGGCAAGGATAGCTTTAGGATTGTTATGTGATGAAATGATTGTCTCGAAAAAATGCACTACTCCTAGTACTGCTGCCAATGGACTACGAAAGCACAAAAAATGCGCAACGTGTATGTGTATGTGAATGTGTGAATTAATTTCAAGGCTAATGCGTTCCACCCTGTATAGGCAGTCGTCTACTCGTCTCCCTTCTGTAAAGGAAGAGTGAACTTAATAAACGTAGGCGTAAACAATACAGGATATTATTTCAAGTTTTTTCGGAACAATAGGGTATCATATCACATCTCTTGTACCTCTCTGATAAATTAACTCATGATTAATTAGTTTGGTTTTATTTTTATCTTTTGTTTACATCTCTGCACTATTTCTACGTTCGACGCTGTAACTGTAGTCTGTCTGTCGCTCGCTATCCTGGTAAACGCTAAAAAATGTGCAGTAAAGCTTCGCATGCCATGTGTAATACAGAAAAGATATTTACAAAACAAAAGACAACCAGCCATTCATACAGATCCGCTTGGAAGCGTTAAATTTCATTAATACTTACACAAACCCTTACGTTCTATCAATTTCCCACGGTTATGCTCTTGCCTGGTAATTAATAGAACAATAAGCAGATCGCTGATAACATTGTGGAACTGGGTGGACGACTGAATTATCAGTTACCTTCGACACTTGAGCTAAAAATAACACTCGTTCTTGTACGAAACGAGAGTATGAATGCACTCCCTGTAAGAAATGCTACTCGTGGCATCAATTTACTAAAAGTCGTAGTCATTATTTTTTTGTAATTTGTAAAACTGGAGAAGAAAGTTTGAAGAATAACAAATTTCTCACATTTCCCCATTCTCCAGTTTAAGTTTTACACCCTTGTAACGACAACCCTTTTAGTCGTATCTGCACTTTAGATCTTGTTCTTACTGTAATCATAATGGTAACAATGTTTGTGTACAATGTCCTTTGCGCTGCTGCTCCTCTCCTCTTGTTGTTTACTCCTGAACTCATTTCCTCAATTTGGTCGTTTTCCGTTCTTGCAACAAAATCCAATTTGTGTACACCTCTCGGTGCTTTGGTGTGATGGTGTTTTTTAAAACGTTTCTTAACCTTTTTGTATATTCATTTACCAGACAAATTAGAGCTCTGTTGTTGTTAAAGCTGCTGAAAGTTTTGCTCTTAAAATGTTTTTTTCTTCTTTCTCTCTCTCGCTAGACTCTACGCAAACCGAGGAAGATGTGAGCAATAACTGACGGTATAAAAAATGATTGTACGTGCGTTTGTAAAAGGGTTCACAACATAAAAAGTAACAATGTTCCACCCATGAATTTTGTGAACTCATTGCGATGCATTCAAAGTAACTCATCCGAAACATTCTTATAACAAAATAGGAGAAAAGAGAAGTTCGTCCTTTTCAGATGAAAAAAAGTTTTATTAGCTAATAAGGCAGCTTTGGATAATATATATTTTCTACTCTCTCAGAGCTTTAAAGAGTCAAATGTGGCACGAGTTCACAAATAAATGCATTCATATCTAAACTAAACATTTCTGTTGTTACTCGGTATTCCGTATAAAAAACTGCTCATCTCTTTATATGTTATACGAGCATAAGGGAAAAATCGAGCTATTTATTTAATAAAGTTCAGCCCGGTACAAACTATTATACATTTTTGAGGAGGCTGCAGCAGAGTCCCACAGACTCGTTAAGCATTGAGGGCTTACTCAACTCACAAGAAGAGATTATGATTATGGAATTACAAAGAAACTCTTGCAGAAAGATACATGGACTACACAACTACAAACACTTTTGTACAGTTGGACTTGGATGTTAAACATGCTCCGACCGACCGACCCAGAACATCCCATGTAATCAAGGTGTACGGAGTTGATCAGCCTCTTAGATTATTAGTTTTCTCGTGTAATTACAGGGTCCCAAATGACTCGGGTCTACCTACCACTTCATCTGATTGCGACCCACTCATCTGTTTTCTTCAACAAGCTTCATTTCAGAATTTAAATAGTAAATAGAGTACAAAAAGTTTTTTTGTTGGCATCCACTTCTCGTTTTAAACATTTGTGTTTGTGTAGCTAAATTAGATGTAGTGTTTTACAGGATATCTACATAAAAGCATGCATGGTGGCAACTATTCTTGCCCTTTGTCGAAAAACATTGTTGCCCTTCCTCATCTAAATTGACCTGCATTAATTGCTTAAAACGTTTTCATCTGGGATGATGGGGGACATGGGGGTGCATGTAATATACAACGTAATCGGAGAAACAGTATTTAAACGGAAGTAAATTTACTTCGAGCAGTAAGACGAACTACATTTACAAAAAAGCAGGAAGATGACATATGTAACAGTGCAATTCGTGGTTGTTGTGTCCGTCCGTGTAACAGTTGGCCACATTCATGTATCACCTTTGCCTACGTATAGGACTCCTTATCAACTGAAAAATTGAAATTGATGCTGTATCATTACTCAAGATTAGATTCCGGTTTGATTTTATAAAAGGCTGAGAGAGAGAAGTATGAGAATAAGAAAGAAAAAGTAACTTATTTTTCTCCTTGTCCAAAAGTTTGCTGTTGAAGAAGAAGAAGAAGGAAAGGAAGATAGAGAGATTTCGATTATGTAAATTCCATTTGACTCGTTATTGTGTGTTCGTCTCACTAAAACTGTATGGATATGGATATAAGTTGGGTATAACATGTTTATTGAAGTTTTCCTCCCATCCTTTCTGTCCACATTCATAATCGTAATATAACAATGCGCTATCTTAATCCTTCCATGTACGCACATTTATATTACTGTGCCTTCATCATCATGATCATCATCATCATCGACATATTATCATCTTCTTTCTCGTCTTCCCTCTTCTGATATTCTGTGAGATTTCACTCTATCCATATTATGATCATCTTTATTTTTTGCTTATTTACTCACGTTACAAGTTCAATGGGAACCGACAGATTTCCTTTAGACAGACAGACAGATAGGAGTAATAATCGACAAACAAGATGAAAAAACTACGCTTTGGAAGTTGACTTGACGCTGCTGGTTTAATCTATTACTCACAAGTATACACACACACCAGACTACATATTATGTATGCATTGCCTTGATGATTCCAAATATCCATTGCATATCCACCACCACTCGCACTCAATTCAATATGCATTGTTAATGCATTTCATTCACTGTGTATACCGTACAAATGCTGACTGCGAATGAGATTAAGCTATCAAGGTAAGCTAAATTAATTGGACTATATAAATAAATAACTGTAGGAAAAACAAGAGTGAAAAAAATCCTTACAAAGTAGCGGTAGAGGATATACGATTACAATTGTTACTATTGCGGATGGATTATCATTTTGTGATTATTCTACCTCTACCATACTCCCGAAGGTTTAATAAAAAGAAGTAGTCGTAAAATACTTATTGAACTCCTTTTGCAATTCAGCTTAACAGTCAAGACGCATTTGATTAATTTTTGCCGCCTTCTCTACAACAAGTCACTTTTTCAAATCGAATCAAGAGTGATGTCGATGTCGTATAAATATAAAGTGGGAATAAAGTAACATCGCTAAAAGATTACCACCTTAACTAGTGAATCTTACATTTTGTCTGGTCAATAATAATTATGTCCAAAGTGTGTAGCCAGCCAGACTTCACACATCGACAATGACATATTGACATATCCAATCAGTTGCAACAATTCCAAATTTTCAAGTCAAGTCTGAATCTTTACTAATATAGTAGTAAGAAGGTACGCAGCATGTTTGTTGCTGTTTTTGGTAAAAAAAAAGTATTATCATTACTACCCACAACGGAAAATACAACTGACTCAGCCGACTCTCAGCCAAAAAGGATATTATTCTCTTGCAGCAGCAGCACAGTAGTCTGTGTATTTTGTGTCTCTGCGTTCACCCTGTATGACAACATATTCATTAAAACTGCCGCAAATTATACAATATTGAGCTGAAACGACTGCCCACAGTTTCTTACGAGAAACACGTCAACAAGATAGTTGGTCCGAATTCATATTAGCACCTGCATTTTTTTGCCCTGATCCGCGTAGTGTCTTCTTTCTTATTGCAAATGCCGAATGTATTTTTGATTATGAAGTAATAACTGGGCCCGCACTTGAGGTCATCCTGCGCACAAAATATTCAATGATGATTCTATGTGCGGTGGCTTGTCATTGTGTCATCATTATCATCATTCTGTCTTGGCTCTCTGCTTAATACTATTGTATTACGAATATTGTTCACATTAAAGCTAGATAAGGAACACGTTCTTCTGGTTTTCTCAATTAGCGCGTGCCAACTAACTACCACGATTTTGTTCTATTAGGGCAAACCGATGACAATGACAATGACTCGGAGAGAGAAGTCAGAGTCAGAGGTTTCTTCACTGAAATGATATCAGAGTCAGACAGCCAGATTTACCACAGGTGCCACCCAAAGATCAGGTTTTCATTTGAGGACATAAACGAAGGTGCAACCTATGAATCTAGAACCCTATTAACTTGTTATTTGATGCAACGAGTCAGACAGTGTACAGCTTTGTCAGTAATCCATCAAATAAATTTTTATCATGTTTACTTCGTCATCCCCGGAACTTTGAATGTAACAATATTATAATAGCACTCAAAAACCTGTAGCAAACTGATGACAGATAACACTAACTTTTTGTATAAACCATGTTTCACTTCACCCCACTTATCTGATTATATCTCATCCTTTAAAAAAATTGTCGCTCTCGCTTGATGTACCTACGTAGTACCTAGGTTTGTTCTACAAGACTTGCGAGTAGCCGCATTACTTCGTTTAAAAGGAACAAAAAAAAACGACTTCCCTGTGTGTCAAAACGAGATGCAGAAAAGTTAATTAGATATGAAAAAACCATATCCATTTGCCTTTGTGAAAACAAATTAAATTTATCTTGCTGTGCCTTTGAGTATTTGAAACCACTGTAGCTTAGGGGTATTCACACCATCACATCGTAATTCTGAATACCTCTTATAGATACTTTTACCGGTAATCTACCACCTCTATACAATAATTCTAGTGTCTTTTACGACGACGGCTATTCGCTATCATTAAGAGTCAACCGAATTTTAAAAACAGAAACAAGTACGCATGGTACATACAGAAGGATGCACATGATACATGGTACCCAGAGCAAGCAAAAAACGCCATTCTGCAAGTACATCGCATATATAAAATATATTATATGGAGTAGAAATACAAATGACGAGTATTATGCACCAAAGAACGAAACGTTAATTAGACAACTCCTTGAAACCAATTCTCTCGTCTTGACTGTCCGTAAATTTGAAAATGCAATTGAAACACAATCAAAGTTTGAGAATGTTCCTCTGCAGGAATACTATCATCATCATTTTCATCATCCCTCGTCATCATCGTATCATGGAAGGTTGATACAGCCAAAAGCCAGTAATCCCTGAATAAATGGGTTTCTTCCTATAAAATTAATACCTTGTTCGTGTGTTCCTTTGCACAGTGCGATATTTTTTATTAGCAACTAATAAACTCCAAATGAAACTCAAGTGGCAATAAGTGACCAACTTGACTGATATTGAATTTTGAAATATGTGTGTGTGCGCCTTCTTTACTCCTAGTACTAATACCTTCCGTTACTGCTTTTATATTATTCTCCTCCTGCCTTCTTCCTCTTTCTTTATTATACAACAAGGCACACAAGACATCTTATAACTCTCGCAGTCTCATAATCTGACCAGTGATTGTATGAATGAACGGCTCTTCATAATACAAGAAATAAAAAGGAACACCCATGTACTCTCTGACTCGACTATTGTGATGTACTGATGTACAACAACAAAAACAGCAACAAACACACATCCCGTCAGTGGGACAGCAACTCCAACGAAAAGTAACAAAACAGCAACAACGGTAATCATCATCATGAGTAATTGAGTCTCGAAAGGAAAGAACAATGAGGGATAATTTTCTTTATTTTTTCTTAGGATAATGTAATGTCAGATAAAAAAGACACAGAGATATGGTGTACGACGACGACGGTTGTACACCTTATATCTTGAGTATTTTCATTGGTAAATGGGAAATAGAATACGTATACATTTATGTGTGTGTGTCGATGATAGAAAGATGGAGACGAAATAACAACGGGAGGCAATAAACTAAAAATGTAAGTCACATTAAAAGTCTTTCTTTGTGAAAATAAATAATAATAATATAATACCCCTGCTACTACCACTACTACTTAAGAGGAATCTTTATTGCAATTGCATTATATTCCTCTCCTCATTTTTAAATGTGTCAGTACCTATAAGTGTCTAGATATATAATAAAAAGAATGTATATATAGGTTTTCCTTTTCGGGTACGTATACGAACAACAACGAAAATAACAAAAAGGAGCATAATATTCGGCTTACTTTCTGATCACCAAATCTCATTTGTCTCCTGGCATTCCGTGAGACATTCATTCGACAGAGAAAGATACGAGTATCTTCACCCGGAGGATTTTGCCCCGTTGATGTAGCAGAAGATCCTCCTCTCAGCAGCTCTGATTGCACTGTCCCATGATCTGCCTTGTCAATAATGTCATAGACAGAGTCGCCGTGGATCAGCAGGTCCTCCTGTAGTAAAAGAAAAAAAGATGTACATTCACATTTCATTTCACACACATCATACAGAATTACATATATAAAAAAATACAAGACTGCAAAAGGCAAGAAAAGTATATCAGTCCAACAAACACTGTATTTATAGCAATGTCCTAGGGATGAATGAGAAACGATTAGTTTGGCTTAAGGTGACTATTCTTTACTTTAAAAAAAATTTAAGTTGAGC
>JAHZNE010001292.1:0-18076 GCA_027744055.1 Callyntrura sp. NNG-2020 | reverse complement strand
TTTCACATTTTTCCCGGCCCCTTTTTCTTCCCGGCCCTGTTGAAAGTCGTCACCTGACACTACCGTTACGGAGGGCCTGGTCTGTTATTACCATAAAGCCGCCGCTGCTGCTCCTCATGTTCGGTTGGTGGTGTCGATATTTCTTACATCGTCAAGTTAATCTGCTTAGACATTTTTTTGACATTGAAAGCATTTTCCAGACGAGAATCTATTATGCGCCACACATGCCCCAGTGCATTAAGATGTTTCGGCTCCGTCCGTCCCTGAGAGGCATATATGCGCATTTTGTACGATACAATAAGTGATGATGTAGGATTTAGCATGTAACATTCCGACGAAGATTTATTGAACAATGATAATAAGGAGAGAGAGAGAGATAACATAATTTTACCACTCACAGAGATATACTCAACATTCGTGACATACACGTTTCATTCGTGGAAAAAAAAGCTGTGTGTTGTATATTCATCATAATTGTCTTGAATCAGTGCTAGATCGTATTTTTAAAAACTTTATCATTTACAAAAATCATTATCACCCTGGTTGAAAACACTTTGGCTTGTAACGCAACAGAACTATTTTATGCTCCTTCAGAGAGAGAGAGATAAACCGCAAAAATTAAACTCACTCGTCAGTGAGAATTTTTTTTAAAAAATGCTGACTAACGACATTTTAGAAGCAATAAAAATAAGAATGGTCTCTAACGACCCAATCCTGTTGTTGTCTTCGTAAAAATAATGAGAGATGCGTTACTTTTATTTCCAGTACTTGTACACTACCCATATGGAATTTTCATAAGCAAAAGTAGACTATAACGATTAAATCCGCAAGTCGGTGCCCCAGTTATTCCTTTTACAATCCAACTGAGAATAAAATGCTGTTCTTGTCACCAAGTAATAATGGCACTCCGAATGGCGTGTTTCACACCATACTGACCAGGAATAACTTTGTCGCCCAATATTTCACAATTGAAATACGCTGCATTTTTTACATACTTAGAGAACGTCATTATAAAAATTGACTCGCATGAATCCTTCATCAAACCGCACACAAAAAATTAGCATATAAAATAAATGTGAATGTACTCATCCAAGATTTCGTCGCATAAACTGGATAATGATGCGATACAACGGCTGCGGGGTGTACATGCTACATTTACCAACGCAAGAGGAAATGAATGGATTCCAACGATGACATCAGACGAGAATATCATACATATTTATTAGCCATGGAAGTAGCAGTGGTAGAGACTCTGAGACAAGAAAATGAAAGGAAAAGAAAAACAGCAGACTTTGTATTTTGTACTATATTATCATCGCCCCGACAGTCATAATCATCAAAGTAGCGTAAAAAGCAAAAGAATGAACAATACTAGAACGTGAAATAGCTTGGAAATTGGATGTATCGTCTTCTTTCATCCTGCATTTCCATCACAGTAAGTTCTACTTCTGCTCACTGACTATATAGCCTGCACACACATGCATTGTAAAAGGGAGCGATGGGTGCTCACCAGGGAATTTAATTCATAGACTTCCTCATTGTTGCCATCTCATTCTTTTCTTCTGTTCACATACATCCACCTACCTATCTGCATGAACTGCGTACAGAAAAGCGTGTAATGGAGTTAGCCAAGGCTGCATACACTGTGTACCCCTCTGCTGCTGCTGCTTTTGCTGGGTCGTTTAAACCAGCTAGTGGCAAAACTGGAGAGAGAGTAAAATCTTCGTCTCTCCAGCTGCCTTGTCGTACAAGTAACCAGTCAGTCACCAAAACACAAGAGAGACGCACACGAGGCGCACATTGCAATGTACTAGCGTGGTAAATGAATGTATGAAATTTTTATATGTTCTCCGATGTTATGCAGAATTTCAGACCGACAGCCTCGACGAGCACACGGCATATTATTATCAAAACGCCACCAGAGCAACACCAGAAAGTCAACCACAGTAAACAGAAGAGCGCCAGGGATCTAGGCACATTCATGCATCTAACAACAACCACCACGCACAAAGTCATCATCGTCGTCGTCGTCATCATCATCATCATGATCGTAAATGCAACAGCGATGGCCAAGCCACAAGAATAATAATAATAATAGTGTAATCTACAGTCAGATTATTTTGCTTGCGCTGATATTACTACAATATCCAAGCAGATTGCTGGAAAACGAGGTTGCATTTATAGAGAAACGTACACAAGAGAAGTTAGAAAGCTTTGCGAAATACAAGTAAACTGAAAGTTTACAAAATACTCAAGTTGGTTGTTTGTTGGTCGTGTGGTGATGATGATGACGATGTGTGTGTGTGTGTGTGTACAGCACAGCATAACTTCCATCCAACTACTATGACTCCAAATAGATCCGGTTCAGGATAAAAGAGATAATAGGTGAGCATATATTTTGATGATGCGGGCCCCTGCAACAGGCAATGAATATCAAAGCCTCTCTTCTGCATGTATTTGGCGACTTTTAATACCTGGAGTGTGTCAGTCAGTCCCGTTCTGTATATCAGGGATCTCTCTACATGACTCCAGTGTTTGGTTGAGTTTATAGTATATCTATCTATACTACCCAACGGCGTCGGCATGATGAAAATATGCACCGAGTTGTGGCAAGGAAAGAGGATGAAACGGAGAGAAGAATCAAATTTTCTTGTCGAGCAACCCATTAATTCCTGATAAACGGTTTATCATAAACCCATAGCTTGCTCCATAAAACTGTCGTTTCAGTTCCAAAGGCGGAAGGCTCTCAAGTTGACTTTCCACTTGTCACAGTCGAGGGAACGGAATAATAGCCCGGGATCCGTGATGGTTTGTTGATGTTTGCGTACCTACCTAGGTGTACAACGGATCGTTGAGGAGGAAAACGTGTGGCTAAACAATTAACAACGGAGTAATTCACACAGGAAGAGGGTAAGTTAGAAAATCGGATTTTCATACTAGAGCTGGTTTCCCGGGGATGTGGAGAACGAGGATAATCATGCTGTGACTATTCAATTAGTGAGTGGATAGGAATCAAGGCGACAAAGAGCATGAAATACTGTCACCACATGACATGTACCGAGTACATCATCATCCTGGAGAAAGACACGCTAGACTTGATTAATTGTCATAACATAATAATATTTAATCAATTTGTTGATGAGCATTGTCTACGAAAATGAAAAGTAAAATGCTAAACGCTGACACGTACACTTGGGGTGGCAGTTGGGTTCAAACGTTGATCACCGCCGAATTAGTCAAATTGTTATGCACATCTCTTGCATATGTGCATTTTTTACCAACGTTAGGCCACATTGGAAGCGGATAGGAAATGGAGAAAAAGGAATGTATTTTCCATCAACTCCAAACACAACGTCAACAATTTTCCGTGTATCACAAACATATTTATTACATATTTCGCCCTACGCGGGTGCAGGAAAGCAGGAGAAAGCGCCTGTAAGTGATGTCTACTTCCATGAAGAATGAATGAGTGACAGACACGAGCCCTTTCATCTATTTCTCTTGTTGCTTTTACGATATACACAGCAGCCCCACAACAAGTTCTCCCTTCACCACAGATAGAAGAAAAGAGTTATTTGTCATTCTTCCACGTAAATATAAGACGGCTACCAATGACCCCTTTTATGTAAGTTGTGTGTGTGTGTGTGTGATGATAATACCATAACATGTAGTTTACATGTATTACTTTTAAAAGCAGTCACGAAAGGTAGGCTGTTGAGTCGAGGGAGTATAACAAAGGACATTATGAAAACATTAGCCGGTTTATATATTGTACGTTTTGTGTCCCCGAACCACACAATGGGACAACCAATTTTAACTCCATTCTCGTTGAGATGGAGGACTTTTGACATCTTTTCCGTGCGCGACAAGCTTTTTTGTCACTTGTCCAGAACTGGAAATTATATGGCTTTAATGGACACCACACACACACACCCTTTTCCTTGAAGAGAATCAAATCAACTTGTCTAGAAAGATGCAGAACGGTGACTGTATCCCGCCACTCTGTGTGTGTGTGTGCTATGTAGTCGTATTAAACGGGACGATCGACCTACTCGTTTTTGAACATCAACCTCCACTTGTGCCTCATCTAGAGCCTGCTTCGTCCCATACAATGCCACAGTCTTTTCTCCTTCTCGGTTTAGTCATCATCAACATCCACATAGCCGCAGTCGTCGTCGTCGTCGTCAACAACAAAACTCTGAATGTTTCAATGTCTTCTTGTTCACCTTGAAGAGCTCACTGACCCCGTATACTCGTCGTCACAGTCATGGCAATAGATTATACTGTGTAGTAAGCAACAATGACGACTTATGCTTAACAAAAACTCATCTTGTTACGCTGCGTTGCCTACTAACAGTTTCCATCAAGAGATGATCATAGTAGTGGGGATGGTGATAATATTTCTTGGCTTCGTCTTGGCAATAATACACAGTATTCTTTCTCCTTTTGTTGTGGCAACAATGGTAAAACGCTGTATAGCAAAAAATATTATTACCACTTACTAGAGATAACCAAGCAGGTAAAAACAGAGCACCTCTCTCCATCTCTCTCTCCGCGTCGACGAGGATGCCTCCTTTCTGAGTTTTTCGTCTTTTTTGCCAAGAAGAATAAAAAGTAAACACACAACTCTTGTGCTATGTCAGCTAGTTGTACAAGTCACAATACTCATCATAATCTCATCTCATCACCACAATTACTTACACTATTACTACTTGCTCTGAAAATAATCTTGGTATTAAAAAACGGCAATGGCACAAAGGTAATAACATTATAATGATAGTACAAGGAATGCGTATGTATGTACTACTACTACTACAAGCAGGTAAGTTTTTCGTTTTTATATTCTGAAGGCGCCATCGTCGTTCTCGTACAGTACGGTAGACCGGTGTCATATAGTTTTTGTGGAGTATAATATTATATCTAGGAGTTTTTTTCGTGTAAGTATGTACATCATCTTTACAGCAGCATTACAGCATGTATTAGCGGACCTTTAATGATGATAATGCTTCCAGCAATTTTTTCTCGTCTTCACTCATCATTCTCGGTGGTTGTGTATGTACATATATTGTTGTCTATATATACTTAACTGATATGATAGATGAATAGAGAGAGAGAGCCAGAACAGCACATCTAAAATGGTCACGACGTGAAGATGATACTGTAGGAGATAAACGTATTAAAGAGAAGAGGAGCATGACTATGACTATTATGTATTACCTGTTTTTATGCCAGAGCGTAGCTTCCAAATTGCAATCTCATCCTTGCATGGGGTACCCGAAAGCCCTGAACCCGAAAAAATTTTTAAATCGTAAGCCAATCATGCTTACGTGTTGCTGGTATCCAAGGTGTAATAGTTGAGTGGAGGGATTGCAAGATTTTTGGGTAAATATAGAGACTGAAGAAATGTTTAGAGGACGTGGTCCTCCTGTAAAGGTCACTACTACACGTCATATTGTCGACCTGACCGCGTCAATAATATACTCTTTCTTACAACCCGCACAGAAATTTCTAATTATGCTTGTTTTACCACTCGGTGAACTTATCCACAATAATTTTCTTTCGTGTACTGCAGCCTCCCCATACATGTACTTGAGCTACGATAATTATGCCTCATTTCGTGTTCCTACGAAGAAAACATGGAATGTATATGGGGGAATGCTGGCAAAAATGGGATCCACCAGTGAAACTGCAGTTTAGACACATTGTCATTTCTACTAGCTGTCAGAGGTAGTAAACACATAGGTACCTGTACAGCTGGTGATGAAACAATCAAACGAAGAAAAGATAATTTTTCCAACTTGTTTATTACATGTATGATGGGACCATGTTATCTTCCCTCCATCAATGGCATGCTGCTGCTAGAGTGCAAAAACACGACGTCATTCATCCCATGATTAATGCCTATTTGGACGACTAATTCTGACTTCTGTGAGAGAGTACCTGCAGAAAGAGTTCTCTGTGTACACAACAGCAAATCTCCCATAATTTTGCTACTAGCAATGTACCTGCAAACAAAAACTCGAATGCTACGGCAAATTTTAAGGTGTGCAGTGTACACTGTTGACTGTCTGCAGGTGTGTACCACCTTATATAAGCAAGTGGGTTAAATTATCACATTGTGTTGCTGATCCGAGCGTTTTTAAAATGTTGCATCTTTTCGTACGTAGTTCATTCAGTGTTTGGTTCGACTCTAGTATATGTATGTGGTGGCATGCGGTTGCTAGTTGTGGTGTTCCTTGGCACTGGTTTCACTTGCATTGTGCTGTCAACATGGATGTGGAAAGAGGTTTGCTCATTATTATTACGGTCACACTATTGCTGCTGGAGAGCTAGATAGACGTGTATTCTCACAGCTCTAAATAATTGCATCCCATCTTCTATATAAAGCAGCAGAGCATAAATATCATAATAGCTGATGGAAAATATTCCTCCTCCAGCAAATAGAATATGGGGTGATGGGGTGCTTTCGGGTAATGAGTTTCCATACGTTTGCGTGAAAGCGTGCATGCACGTTTTTTTTGTACAATGCGCTCTCTCATTTCTTGTTTCTTGAATGTATCTCTTTGAAAAGTGACTTTTCTCACTTGTCTTGCTTTAATTTGCAAAATAATCAGTTGATTATTCAAGGAATTATCGAGAAAATGAGGATTAGTGTGCCGTGATGATACCCACCAAAATTTCAACCTACAAAGTTGGCAAACCTCGTTCAAATCTCGTTGTTTTATGAAATTTTCTGAATTCATTACTAGTTCAAGCCTAAAAAATAATCTACCTGTAATATTGTTGAGAAAAGTGGGAAAGGCTAGAAAAAGATGACACTTCACCAAAAAAACAATTGCAATAATAATGGCTGAGAATAAAAAGGGACATTTACAAGTTGCCTGGTTTCACGCCTCAAGTGGTATACGCACTAATTGAGAAAATAAACTATAAACAAAATGCAAGTTTTGACTTTTGACTAGGGCAGCAGTAGTAGTAGTGGAAAAGTCAACAACATATCACCCAGCTCATGCTCATCTTCTCTCTCTCTCTCTCTCTCTCTCTCTCTCCTCTCTTTGACTACACGTACGTGTCGTCTTCATTACAGCAACCATTACAATATTACAAAGTATTTGTAAACTGTTCCACTTACGTCTCTTTTGTATCAATTGTTAGCAAACACAACAAGGCACGTAAGGAGCTCAAGTAGACAACGAGGAATTACCCCGACTCAAGGCATTATTCGTACTAGGATTAGGATTTCCTACAGAGACAAGTCAAATTATCATTTTGACGATAGTTATTGTAGTGAGGCTATAGACCGTATTTATGCCATACATTTACTAGCTATGTATACATCTCAACTAAACTGTTTTAGTCAGCCTTTTTCCTCCCCCCGTTGCGGTTATGTTTGGATTTGTCTGACATTGTTTTTCTCGTATATCCTTTAAAGGTACAAGCCAAGCCATACAGCAAAGAAAATGAAGAGGAAGAATAGCAGAAGAGTTATAAAAAAAGTGTCATAGAAACACACAAAATTAAGTCTTCACTAAAACTTCAAGTGAAACACGGTAACGTCTCTACACAGACACTCACTCAGTCAATGGAAGCGATATATATATACCTTCTCTCTCTCTTTCTCTTGTCTACTGCGTGGATTGTCCTTAGACTTTGGCTATTTATTTATTTAACATAATTGCATTTATGTATTGTCAGTGTTTAAGTATTTTGCATCAGACAAACATATACACACAGAGAGAGACTCTTCTCGCAGTAACGAGGGGCTTGCAAGATTTCTTTTCTTCCTCTTGCTTCTTCTTCTCCGGCCTGTATTACTTGTGTAACAATAAAAAAATACATGCAGCAGCACTCGTCTGTAATAAACACTCTTTTAGCCTTCTCAGCATAGTAAGAAGATGCCGTCACACATTTTCAAATTGTTAAAATTATGCATGCATTGTGAAACGTGTATCGCTACGCCACTGTTCTCTTTTTTCATTTAGGTATCACAAATAATACAATACAAGAACCTACGGCTCTCTGCCATCGTGCCAACACATCCCCTCATCCTCATCATCATCATCATCATCAGCTTCGCAGTCGTCATCGTATCATGCATCGCCGCAACTTCACATCCTACTTCATTATGCAAGTGGTGTAGTAACAGTACAATCTCAGCCTCAGAATGTCTTTGACACGATGCACTTGAACCTTGTTTCCTTTTTTAGTAGTAGCGTAAGCACCATAAAATTATGGGTTTCTCACTCTGATTATAATTCATTCTTCTTTCCTCATGATGACGACTACTTTTACAGTGATGCGCTGCCTTTAAAAGAGCAGATATGAGAGTAAAGAACGTAGGTTGTGAGGCTGTGACGGCGATATCGGCGTTTTATGGGTTTTTGAAAATAGGTATGATATGAGGTGTACGTAATATGTGTAACAGCATTTTTAAAGCGTTGCAGCAGTTTAGGCTGTCGCTGCGTTCTGTGGCTGCCAGAGCGCACTAATCTATACATCATAAATATCATCATGTAAGAAATGTGGTCCATCATTGTAGCGCAGTATTTCACTCCACCAGTCAAGTTTCCTAGGAGAGCTCATTGTAATAATTATTAATAATCATCTATTTCGGAAAATTCATCTTGCTTGAGTCATGTGTCGTCGTCGATAGTTTTCTTTTAAATAGTTTAAATGCGATACTCATTGAGAAAACTCTTTAGCTCATCCGTCTCAATTATTTTTTTAATCGCTTAGGTAGGTACGTCATATATCTATATACACACCTCCTGCCATCCTACGCTGATACTGTGAGCCTAACCCAGATTTGCTTTGAGTAAGCCTCTGTGTAAGCACTTAAGCCTTGCGGTGGTGGTGGTTGTTAACTTAGAACGTCATGTTCGCCAAGCAAAATATGTCATGTTTTCTTGTACAACGAAGATATGCACACACATCTGCCTATGTATGAATACACGGGAGCACGTAAAGAGCTTTCTTTTGAAATTGCATAGCACATTGATGAAGCATGCCTCGTGAGATCCTTAAAAACACCCTTGCTCGGACTCCCGACAAACTTTCATGGTGCTCTCTATTACGTACATGTCATTCATTTTCAATTGAAATCTGCATGGTGCAACCCTGCACAAGGAAGTTATATAATTTGAGAGTATAGTCCAAGAACCTGATCGTGATTATTAAGGTGGTGAACAGGTTCAAGTTTTCTGGTCCTCTATACAAGTAATTACCGATGACCATGGTGCATTCAGATCACACGCACGTACGTAATATACGTTCACCCCTACACCGCTGTCAAAGGCTTTATGTATGCAACGCTTCTTTTTTCTGCTGTAGAACGCTCCTTTCACAAACCCAGCTACAACAGACATACTGTGTAGCCTACAACATTGCCATACTACCGTCGTCGTATAACGCCATGCTATGGTGTCCAAACCGGTGAGTAATATAATAGATGATAAGGAGGTAGGAAGATATATATATATATATATATATATATATATGAATTTCTTCGTCATGTTACGGCTTACCATTACCGTCATCATATCCAACTGACATGGTCTTTCTTAAAAAAATCAGTAACAACAGTTACTTCTAAGCAATTGTGCCAGACAGACAGTCATGTAGAGTTATAGCATTTGAGTTCACCATCAACACTGTATCCAATGTAAGTCATTCGTTTTATTGTAATGTTCAAGTATTTTTGCATAAGGAACAGGGATCCACGGAGATGATGTATTATGTGCTATCAGGAAAAGGGATTCGAGAAAAGCGCAAGCCTTATACGCGCGCAACGTCTTTCTCCCCCTNACTGTATCCAATGTAAGTCATTCGTTTTATTGTAATGTTCAAGTATTTTTGCATAAGGAACAGGGATCCACGGAGATGATGTATTATGTGCTATCAGGAAAAGGGATTCGAGAAAAGCGCAAGCCTTATACGCGCGCAACGTCTTTCTCCCCCTTCCCCCCCTCCCTAACTACAAAAATACCAGGCGCCGACATCCTGCACAGTATTGTGAAAAAATGGTAAAAACAGGTCTATAACAGGAGTTGTGAGACAACGACATACCTGCCAACAGTAGAAGAAATGCACATTTGTCGTCAACGAAAACTTCACATGATGCATCCAAGTGCAAACCATACTCGTTTGTAGAGCATACATTTAATCGAATTTCACCTACAAAATTTAGTGTAATTTATCTTGCTAACAATTCGTATTCAACCAATGATATATAGAAGACGTGTGTTTAGTTAGGCATGTTGACTGTAGCAGACTACATGGTTGATTGTTATATGCCTCCTCCTCCCTGCCTGTTTGTACTGTATCTACCTGCTTATAACGTCTCGTATTCTAGAGAAGCACTGGTTCACGTTTTCGTATGCAATTTTTCGGAGCTGTTTGTTTTATTAGCTACGATCTACTACGTCGTTGATTATATGCGATGATACGAGGCAGCATTCATTCACAAAGTTAAAATGCCCAAGTTCGAGTGAGACGAGGGAGCGAAGCCAGGAGAGAAGATTACTATGCGATAATGCATAATTCAATTTACAGTTAGCTCAATAGGCAAAGGGATAACTGGACTCGGCGTGATTATCATTATCATCACCAGCAGCAACTTATCTCGTCTCTAGTAACAATGAGTAAATAACACCCTGTAAGAAATACTGTTTATATTTACGTATTGATGCACAGAGAATAAAATTACTTGATATATTGGAAATGATAGGTTTTACATGGGCTATAAAGTCATTTTACTCTCGTATTACGCTCAATTGGTGTATGGATCGTGACGTAACTCTTTTGGGTTGCTTGTTTCACGCACATATCGCCAATCGCCACCATATCGATAAAATGGAGAACACTTTTCTAATGATGGCTTCATGGTAGGCCGTAGGTAAGTGCAATTGTTATATTGTTATGCTCATTGCTATATCACTGCACTACGCAGGAACGGAGGAGATACATTTTTTTGTACAGTAACTCGTTGAAATTGTCTACGGAAATTAACCACTCACAACGATCGCAAACAGAGGGAACGCAAAAACAATGGAAAAACAGAAATTACTTAGTCTCATGGTTATTAACTGAAGTAGGCTGAAAAGGAACGGAGAAAAGAAAAAAATATTATATTGAAGCACGTTTCAATCCTGCTCTGAACAGCAGCAGCAGCGGAACCGCTTCTTCTCCACATTGAAGATTTCGCAAGTGGAGAATTAATAGCTCAAAACTTGGGGTGAGGAGGTGTCAACGTAGAACAAATGAATATGTGCACCCATGCCCTCATTAATTCCGGCAGGACACATCCAGCTACTTTTGGTTTTTTTTTCACCGAAACGCTACTTTCCTCTTCAACTGGAGAGGATATTTCTCCATACGTCCTATTCTAAAAGCATACCAAGATGGATTTTTGATTGTAAGGTACCTCCAAGGCTCCAGCCATGCGTAAAAATGGTCTCTCTATCCAACTTACATTAAGTTTGTAGCATTTCTTTTTACAACTTATGTCTATCATAGTAGTACATTGTCAATATAAAACGGCTGGGGTGGTATGGTGGTGGTGGAGTCAGAGAGAGAAATAGAGTAAATGGAACTAAAGGCAGTGTGCGTGTCTGTGGGAAAAGAGAAGAGAGAATAAGGCTGAAAATAGAAATGATACGCCTGGATTTGCATAAAGCACAAATGAATTCGACAGCATACAGGATACTACTCTTTCACATCATCATGGTTGAATCCCTCGAATTAATGAATACATGCATTATTTACAACTACTTGATTTTATTTTATCGTTCGGTGTTCTATCACCGTAAGTGGAAATAAATGGCGGCCCATTTGCACTATACTGCTTGTACTTATTACTAACGACTGATGCATGTTAAATCTCTTTTTCCTTTCACTTCCCAAACAAACCTTAATATATTCGATCAAACGAATGACAACAAAAATATGTAGGCATCAAATTATTTATTTATTTCTATAGAATCCAATAAGAACAATAACAACAGCATCCGATATATATCTATGCAGATTCACTTATCATGTAGGTTTGACTACGAGTCACTGCTAAAATCAAAGTGCTTTTGTCTTCGCAAAATTGGGAGCACGAGCTGCATCACTCGCAAAATGGATGAGAATGCCAGGTATTTTACGGTTAAACTGGTTTTATACTAATTTTGATGTCCTTCATGATATCTCGATTTCAGTTTTCATGCTTGTTACCGAGAATGCTATATATGCAGTTTTTTCTGGCTCAAAGAGGAGAGTTAGATTGAGCATAGAATCTGCACTTTGCGTTATTAATTTTTTTTATATTTCACATTTCCGCTTTGATCTTCACAACCAACTAGCAGGAAATGAAAGGAAATGAGGGAGAACACAAACAATCTTTCAAACACACGATGCTTAATTACGATTTTCCTGCATGTCACTTGTCCCCTTTTTAATCGTGCCGTGTCTTGCTCCGTTCTCAAGTTGCCATTTTGAATAAAACTCCAGACCAGAAGTAAGTCATACCTCGTGCTAAGGATCTTCCTCTGTCGTGAGTCGTGACTCAGTTGACAGGGAGGAAATCATTGTGGAGCTCACCGGTGCGTCCTTTTCCTAACCAAGTTAGAAGCTGTTTTCCTGTGTACACTTTGGTCTTGAGTCGTAGCTTGAGACCATAAAAATGGAGAAAGTCACGCGCCATAATGAATCAGGTTACCCTTTAATGTCCCTCTGACGTCTGTCTGGGGTAAGGAAAGAGTGCTCTCTTGCTTTTATAATACGTCTGGATAATATAACAGTAATGCCATAATATTAATAGTTATAAGGAAAGCATTACAATTCATCCGGTATTTGAAAAACGGACGTAGAAATTATCGCTTGAAGAGAGAGAGAGAGAGAGAAAATACCCTTTCATGGAAAAACGTATAGAAAGAGGTATTATGGCTTAAAATCCTTCAAAGGATTTGCTCGTGGGGAAGGCTATAGAGAAGTTGTCTTTCGCAAACAAACAACCAACAAACTCTTGCCATTTACATCTTTCGCATGATGATCTAGAAATTGAAAGCAGCAGATAGCTTTGAAATGCTTCTGCTTCGTAAACGGTATTAAACCCGACCATAATCCTGATCAATACGGGTTTACTAGATAAACTTTCAGAATCCATTTTCCTGTGTACAATGCATTACAGTATAAGTCCAACAAACACACACACACACAGTCTTATAAAATGGAAAGGACTTACCGCTTTCTCCAGTAATGTGACAGCTGCGATATTTCATACATTTTTTGCGAGGATGTCTAGAGTGTGACTCTTTTAAATGTTCATAATACTGCGGCAATGTAACCGAAGATCATAAACAATCGATCAGTCATTCTTTCTGAAGATGTTTCCCAAGTATTTTATAAATCTGTCTACTTCTATGTTATTAGGGATGCCGATGGCTTAATCAGAGAACACTTACGGCATTGTCAACATCATTCATGTATGCATTCTCAATATTGAATACGTTTACCTACTTTTCCATAACAATTTTACAGTGGGATGATCGTCAAGGGAACAGTTGTCAGCTATCTACTGAGACTTTTATATCCGTTTAATGTATGAGACACGCAGGTATTCCTAACCGTAAGTGTGATAGGAGTTGGAGATAAATATTATCGCCGTTTAGTTGAACACACAAAATAGGAACAACTTTTCCAATTCAGACAAGAAACTAGCATAAAAAAAGTTTTAAATTGCCGTTCTTCGCAGTGATTACTTTATCCAGCCATCCCCATTATTTTGTCGTTTCGCCAAAGAACCCCGGCTTTCCTTTGTATTCCAAAACTAGTCTCAAAACGACGGATTGTCAACAAAATTTTCAAGAGTACAATGCTTGTTGTTGTCTCTTGTTGCAGTCACCGTGTCTTTACAGTCAGCGGCGGTATAATTATTGTTTTGCTCTGAGAAAACCCAGGAAAATACCTGGTTGACACAAATTTGTACATTCCCGGAAAAACGCATATTGGAAAAATCGATTTCCCTAGTGACGGACTGACTATAAGTCTGTCTATAAGATGTTTGCTTAAAAACAGAAAACCTAAAATCCCATTAGTGTTTCCCATCCCCCTTTCCTACGTCGTCCTCTCATCACTACCTCTACATATAACAAAGTTGTCCTTAGTTCTCACACAATCAGTGAATAACAAAGTGTCTACCGAGGGGGGGGAGAAAGGTGAATCGAGTCATTAAATTTTGTCCTTTTAATGTTATAGGATATGGATAGTGGAAGTATAATTAACAAAATGCTTAAAACGTCCACTTTTTCGCGCCAGAAAAGCACATTCATTTTGATACTTTTAGAAAAAGACAAAATGAGAGATTTTTTCCATTTTATATTTCAGCAAGTTTATTTGTAAACAGACTTATACTATTAACGTTGCTAACAAGTTTTGGATTAAAAAACAGCTGCCGGGAAATGGATGTTTAATTTGAATTGCTAAACTTGAAGGATTTAAGTTCGAAATGAGGTAAGGTGCATACATTTTAATAATAGTCTACAATGTGAAGTTTTTTTCCAGTCGGCACAGTTTCAACCAGGACTTTTAATAGAGAAAAAAAAGTGAATGAAAAATAAGACATCTTTCTGTTATGCCGCCATAACATGGGATATATTGATGTGCTCCGTCGTAGTCGTTGAGCCAAGTGGTTCTAAATAAAAAAAACTGATTACCTGTGCGCTAACGCAAAGGAAATTACTGCTTCAGGAAGACATCAGCGTAACATGATGGCACTGACTTGAGAAGAAAAAAAAGAATGGAAGAATATGGCTGAAATACGCATAGTTTTTACAAAGTTCCTTCAAGAATTTTTAGAAGGAAACCGTAGAAAATTCACTTTTTTATACTTTCCATTCTCTTTTTCAACTTTTGAGAATGCATCACTTAGCACACACCGTATCTCATATTTTTTCCTTGAAGATTTTCATCTATTCATCCAGCAGCATTGAACATTCTTTTGCACTTGCCCAAAGAAAGTCAAATTAAAAATTCTGTAAAAGTCAAGATTTCTTGTCCTTGCCTCTTGAATCAAGAAGACGAGAAACTTTCAAGTTTTTTTCAAGTTTCCTTAATAAAGGTGATTCAGTCGCTGTTATTGCAAAAATAGCTTCCAGTTCAAACTGTATGCATGATCGTAGCAGTTTGTCGTGCCGAATATTTCTCTTATCTGAAGGGATTTAATGAATGCCACGATACTGCTAAAGTAAATAAATTGATTGCGACAGGAAATTCCTTCTTCCCCACCAGTAATCTTGGCATCTTCGGCAATATTATTTTTTAAATCGCTGTACCTGCGTCTGCAATTCTTACGATTGAAGCGATGATGGCTTAACAAATACATAGCAAATACCGTTGGTAAACACTTGTAAAACGCGGTGAGATGTACATTGATAGAAACCCGTTTGGTGGGCCTTTCACCGTCTTCTCGCCTTTTATCTTAACGAATCCATACATTTTTTTATCTCGATTCCTTATTTATTGTACGCATACAACACATACCTTTATTATCGCCAGATCAGAGCTTGCTTGAGTGCAAAGAAAATAAACAAGGAAGATACACATGCCCTTGAGGACGATGAATGAATTCAGGGAGAAGATGAAAATTTCCCCCAACAGATTATATCGTTTTTGTGCATAATACGTATTTTTGTCATATTTTCTCATCTGAGCAGACAAAGTATAATATTCAGTATGGATGTTGATATTATATAGGGAATGATGGATAACTTTGAAATGGTTTATGACGACTTTCGTGATAAAAATGAATGCAAACTCTACATGACAGCATTCTTTTCAAAAAGAGTAAATTCGTTCTATCCGAGATAAACAACATCTCCAATATGGAAATAGACGGTAAAACTGCGTTTGGGTGCTGTAATAATCATGATAAGAGTTTGTGAATGGGTAGAAGTTTCTGAAAAATACTAGCTGTAAAGCAACTGTATTAGATACAGTGCCTATATGTAGCGGCTTTGGTGTAGCCAATAAAGTCTGAATGTGCATCCCTCCGGCCGGTAGTTGCCGTTACAAGGAAGATAAATTAAAATTTTTGCTTTCGGGATTCTAAATACCGATACTTTGTAGTAGTAGGGAGAATACATCAACTTTAATTTTTACCATAGCAACACCAGAGACCCAAAATTTGAATACAATTAGTTATGAAGTAGGCAAAGTGTATTTTAGGTTAGTTGACTCCTGTGAGACCAACAAACAAACGCCAACGTCCTTGCCGATAAATACATCATATATTATGTTGAGTAAGGATAAATGCTGCCTCTTCAGTACATCGTTACCATGCAAGGCACCCGGGTAAGTTTTTACATCACGGTAACTTACATTTTTACGCCAATTTATTCTTTGTTTTAAAACAAATAAGCGCCTCGTGCTAATGTATGAAATAAGGAGTGGAATTTGGCGATAATATTCTTTTGTTTTGAATATATTATTCGACTCGAGCTATGTGCGCAGTTATAAAATGCTGTTCCCCTTTGCCCCGTGGGATTTAGGTGATCCTCTCCTTCATAACATCGCATAAAGCATATAGAAGATCACAGATGCCATGTCACGGGGAACATATCCGATATTCCAGACTAGACAAACAACATATTAATGGCAATGCTGATTATATTAAAAGTGTTATGAGCATGACATGCACATACGAAAACTCCTTTTTAACACATGACAACGTTTTTTAAAGTTTCCGTTCTACTTACATTACGACATAGTCACGAACCAACGTTATTATACGTGAATTTTTAGCAGAAAATAACCGTGGAAATGTCATTTTCATTCACAATTAACACATCCTGGTAAGATATTACATATTTTCTGGTTGACGCTCAATTATTAGCTCTATCCTAGACCGTTCCATTTTATTTCCCCAAATCGCTTGCTTAATGGCCAATTTCCCTCTCGCCAGGGCTCTAACATGTCGGTAAAAAAAAGGAAATTTCACTTACATTGCATCCGCAAATCCTTCTCGTTGGGCGATTAGATTGGATATTTAATTCTACAGCTATTGGGTTGACTGTTCATTTCAACACGTGATCGCCGTTTTAGTCAATATTTTTGTGACAAATGGTCTATAACCTTAAATGTTAATACAAATCCTGTCATTAAATGGATTTTTTGCATTACTCAAAACGAGCCAAAACTTAAATGGAAAATAAATTTATAAGTAAAGAGGGCATCATCAACCAATATTTTATCGCCGTGCTAAACAACCCCCGTCTCGTACAATTTCATTGGGAAAACTGCACACCGCATGGCATACGCTGTAATCAATCCTATGTGTGTACTGAAGTTTTAGCCAAGTTAAAAAGGAATTGAATGTGAGCTTTAAAGAACAAATTAGATGTCGTGTAATTCTAACTTGGCATCTTTATGTGAAAATCTATTTTTAAATGTTTTCAAAACACGAGCAATTTTGGTTGCACATTAGAATCCCGAAGTAGGATAGTAACGGAGTGCCATTCCAAAACAGCTTTATAGCAATTCAAAGTCATTTTAGTGCAAATTGTCAACGTTGGCTATCAACTGCTAATTTTTATTTCATTAAAATTAGTTAATAATATTAAAGGGGTTCATTTTTATAATTTAAATTAACAGCAGCTTTCAATTGTCCACGTTTAATTTTCAGGAGGGTGAAGTGCTCATTTAGCATAAGGTCATATACATATATGTATGCTTACAAATTTAATATACGTTACACGTTACACCTGATAATACGGTACATGGCGACTATAAAATAGATATGGTGCTATTCGTAGCAAAAATTTTAATCTAAAAAATTAAAATGCCCATTTCTACATAATAATGTTACTGTTCATAATCAGTGATTCATCACATTTACTACTTTGGATTCCCATCATTTCAGTCGGTAGTCTTTACATCGTGAATAATACTGACTGTACTTCTCCAGCTCTGTTCACACCACAGTTGGGTATCAGTATCTACTGCAGTAGCAGAAATACTGCAGTACCAGTATCGGGAGCAGTATTTGTCCTGATACTGCTACTTCTACTGAATAAAAGTTGTATTAAATACTGCTACT
>JAHZNE010001291.1:0-13176 GCA_027744055.1 Callyntrura sp. NNG-2020 | reverse complement strand
TTTTTTTATCATTTTTGAGTAACAGAAATGGAGAGATAGTTCTACCGACTGGAACTGGAACTACTGGAAGTGTGTATGTATATTGGGATACAATGTGAATACAAACGTAACTAGCAGAATATCCTTGTTATAATGTATGGAAAAGAAGAGCAAGTTTTTTTCTTGTCTCTCTCTCTCTTCTCGTGTAAAATATGATGTATGGATCTATATGCACATACCATATGAGCCCAAGCCAGAAGGAAATGTTCCAAAATTCGAAAGAAGAAGAGAAAAAATGGCAGCAAGACGAGTAAAAGTACAAAGTTAAAAACAGAGGAGAGAGCATGAATGAACATATTACACTCTCTGGACTGTACGACAAGACAATACAAAATACAACAAAGATATACAATTGAAGTAGTTAAGTTCTAGAATCAACATGCAACATTTCATAATAATGCTTTTGCGTGTCCTCCTATTTTATACAAGACGGTGATGGTGATGATGACGACTACGATGATTTCTTAGTGCAAAATGTAGTACACTTCCAAAGAAAGAGAGAGGAAGGGAAGAGCAAGAAGACACTGAAAGAAAGAAGGGAATAAAAACAACTTTGTATAATACAATAATAGTAATAGCACAGACACACACACACACACACACACACACATTCTTGTATGCAATAATAGTAGTCGAGCCAGACAGACTGATCTACAGTGCTTTCACAGACTTTATATCATCACTTCCAAAGCATCTCCTACCCTTGCCACTACCACCGCCAAGAGTTCCTTCTGAAAATCATGATAAGTTCAAGTGAACTGTGAGTAAAAAGGGGATATGTATACATACTCGGTCCGAGGAACAGATGAAATGATACAATGGTATGGTATATGAGAAGCAAAAAAAAGATACTTTTTGCCGAGAAATTTTCACAGACAAAAGAAGAGAGAAAAAAAATAAATAAAAAGATGGTTCTCTGCTTTTTTAGTGTTACTTGTTTTTGTTGATATTTCTGTACAGGAAAAGAGAGAAAGAAAAAAAGAGGGGCTAGCCTTGAATTTATTGCACTGAACTACTTATTTACTTGATCATGTTGCTAGTATTCTCTTTACTTTACTTACTTCATACTCCGTGCTGTTAAAAGTTTCAAAGTGTATAACAAAAAAATCAGAGAGAAATAGAGGGAGAGAGAGAGGGAGTTGTAGAGAACGAAATGAGATAGAAAGAAGAAGAGGCTATAGAGGAAGCCAGTTGTCGTCATCCGTGGAAAAATATTTAGCTTTAAAATGTACACAACGTTTATGGAAATGTCGGTGACTTTCTTCCTCTCTCTCCCACACACACACATACGCAAACGGACACACACGAGGAAGGGGAGAGCAGAGAAAGCTAGCAGGGAGAAGGAGAGGGAGAAAGTTGGTAAACATTTTTCTTTGTGTGAGATACTTGTCTCTTCACTACATATTACATTACATTTCATTACATTACATCACGTTACATTATTATCACAAGAGGAATATGTTGGGAGTTTTTATTTTGAAAAATAGAGGCTCACACACACACGCCAGGAAAAATCTATCCCGTATATATCTATTTTCGCTTAACTCGTAACCAAAGTACACACACACAGGGACACATTCCCATGCCAGAGATACATGTTCCACCCTGCACAATCAGACACCGATGGTGTTTCCTTCTTGTACCATTAGACATTACACGGTTGGTTACTACAACACAATAATAATGTTATGTGCAATGGCACAGCATAATGGAAGTTGTGTTGGTGTAGTAAAAGGTCTTTTCTACTACCGCTGGTATCATTGCTAAAACAGCTCAATGTATCTTCGTATTTCGAGAGCAATAATAATAATATCACGTGTATTCATTCACTCATTCAAATTCAGATGTATTTACAGCGGATGGAATAAATATTTTTTGAGTGACTTAACTGAATTTATACAATATGATATTCAAAGGGAGAAGGAAGGGGAGAGACACAGCAGCAGTGTGGCATACAGAGTGAAAAAAATCACAAGATTTGTAGATGTATATTCACCTTATTCGGTTCATCTACTCATTTATTCATTTATTTATGCATTTTGTAACAGCCGGCAAAAAAAAACTCGTCGTTGGAAAGAACAAAGAGCAAAAAATACAAGTAAATAAAAGAAATATCCTTTTTCTCTCGTGAAAGTTTGTAAGAGTCTGTAAGTTTGTTTTAGGCACATTCCATCCCGTAGAAGGATAATATGCAACGACAAAACAAGCAAGAGGATAAAACCGAGTGAGAGAGAGAGAGAGCAAGTAAGTAAGTAAGTATATGAAAGGTTCATATAAATGGGTAGATAAAGTCACAGATGAAGTACAATTTTCTCTCTCTCTCTCTCTCTCTTCCCTATTTGAGACGGAAAAAGAGAACACAGTTTTTATGCATGCATTCATGTAACTCATGTGAGAGTAAAATTGTACTTTATATGAATGGAAATGCCATCACATACATGTATAATATTATACTAACTGTTATTATTATGCATATGCATAATGTGAGTATTATACTACGGTAAGCAAGGGAGATAAAAAGAAACCCCCCACTCAATTTTTCAAAGTTGTGGGTATGAAGCACATTGAGGGAATGCTAAACTTTTTTTATTTTCCAGCTTCCCTACCCAAAATACTGGGGGAGTACTTACTTGGTACTAGTATTAATGAACGAAAGGTACGTAATTTCGTTAACTTTGCCAACAGTGACATTTGACGATAAGAGGGGAGCCGTTAACGTTACTTATAGGAGTACCACGAGCCGTAAGTCTTAAGTTCCAACACCTCCTCTCTCCGCATGCCTTTAAGGTCCACACGTTTTCTTGTAACCAGTAGACTTTATTTATGGGGCTTCCGCTCAGCGTAGTCGTCAACATGCTATTTGAATGTTGTGTTATAAATTAACAAGCAAATAAATGTAGGAATGTATATGGTCAATCGATTAACAGTCGTCGAAATAATTATATATTTTAGTGTAGATACAATAAAAGAGTAGAGTAGTAAAAGGAACAATAACAATCAATATGGTAGTCAGTATGATAATATAAAACGGACAAATATAGGAAAACAAGCATGTCCGCCATCTAAACTAGATTGATAGGAAAATAATGACTACAATGTTCCGTGCCATATTATCATCATTTACCATGTTGACATGATTATCAACTACAGCCACGTGCTTGATAAACATTTATTCTGGGAGACCGACTTACGACTTACATAATGTACGACGCGCATCCTTGCCCTTAATATCTCGCATTATACAAAACTGCACGTAAATAGTGAACTAAAATTTGTTGGACTGAACAAAGCTGACGTAGTATCTCTCTCTCTCTCTCTCTCTCTGTCTGACAAAAAAAAGAAAGCACAAAATATAAGACAAACAGGGAGCATTTTGAAAGGCTATATGGAAGCTCAAACAAATGTTAGAAACGTTCAAAAAATGCATAGTAAAAAGGAGAAAACGTCCAACGACGATTCTTCTTTTATTTCTCTGTTGTCCATATATTTAAATGAGGTACAAATATGATCACCCGTTTTCGCTGGAGGATCACTTATTTTTGAATTAGGGAACTGAATGCAAAGAGATAAAAGCAAAAGTTCCAATTTCTTGTACACAGTTATGTGTGTTGATCACCCGTTTTCGCTGGAGGATCACTTATTTTTGAATTAGGGAACTGAATGCAAAGAGATAAAAGCAAAAGTTCCAATTTCTTGTACACAGTTATATGTGTGTCTGTACATATTTGTATCTACACGTTGTGCTGAATTCTAAACCTTCAATATTTTCCGAATAGCATTACAATGACTACATAAAAATAAGTCAGAATCCAGTGAATATCATCAAGCCCAGGATCTGGAAAGAAAAGCAAGAGTTTTTTTTCTCCCTTCCATGTTTCTTTTTCTTGGTAAAGAAAATGGCTCACATGCAAGACGAAGTAAGGCATGAAAATTTTAGGGGAAAAGGAGAAAAAGCACATGTATCAGGGAAAAAAGCAGAGAGATAGACATTCTCCTGTTTGGTCGTGTAGTTTTGGCTTTTCTACAATTTGCAACGTGTACTGGCTGAACCAAGAACTCCAAACATGCCCAACTTACAAACGGAGCTGGACTATTTCTAATATACGTGTACCGATATACCCATGTAAGAGAAAAGCACATTTCAAGACTACGTAAATATATGGAAAGGGTGGAAGAACATTTGGGACCAATACAAATGTGTTGATATAAACTTTCCTTCAGTGCGATATAAGTCGTATTAAAAAAGAACAGAGGAACCTGGCAAGCTTGCACACATATGTACGTACGTACACGATCAAGAAGGTTCGCCGTAATACATAAAAGTTTTTTGTGCGTTTCATATGGAGTAGTGGAGAGAAAGTGGAAGGCTATTTGAGTCTGT
This sequence comes from Callyntrura sp. NNG-2020, assembly GCA_027744055.1. Taxonomy (NCBI): domain Eukaryota; kingdom Metazoa; phylum Arthropoda; class Collembola; order Entomobryomorpha; family Paronellidae; genus Callyntrura; species Callyntrura sp. NNG-2020. Next base: position 8,756 of record JAHZNE010001291.1, on the reverse strand, counting down.
CTCTCTGTGTAAAATGAGTGTATGTTCCTATGTGTAGGGAATAACGGGAAACCAGTTTTAAGAGCACTGCTGGTGGTGGTGATAGCTAATGGTATGTACCGAGAGAAGTTTCGTTCCACTATGCATGCATATTGCAAATGTGAGGGAAGACTGGAGAAGAAATTCAATGTATGTACATGTATCCACATAGAGGATTCAGAAACATAACTGGAATAAAGTAGTAAGTGGCCGTACAAATTTCATTGGATTGCCGCCTATGTATGCGCTACGAGACATCAGGAATATAGTTCAGTTTCCTCGTGATATTTATCCACCTAAACTCGTTATATTATTTTCTACAGTTGCTTCCTCCACTGGAATGTGTATGCTCACATGGTCCTTCAAAATTGCAGAGTGAAATAGCTGTTCGCTGACTGACTGCGAGTGAGAAAGTTGGGGCTATATAGATGATATTTGTTGCAAAGGGAAAGAAAGAGCCTTCTGCTAGTTTTCGGTCTCCACATTTGGTTCAAGCGGGGTTCAAGCAGGGCTTGGAATGCGAGCAAGTGCAATAATGAAAGAAAATAGTATGGTGGAGGAGCGAGTACATTGAAAGGTCTAAAAAAGTTGAATTTGTTGCCAGTGTGTACATGTGTGCATTGTGTATACAATGGTACCAGTGCTGGGGCACAACACTTCACGAAAGTTCAACAGAGAGAAAAAGCTCCGTTCTCGGGGCTCCCTTGTTCATTCCATCCCGTGCATGTTTCACTCGTCGACGACGACTAATGCACACACGTTGCTCAATACAAGTTTGTTTTTGAAGCGAACAACGTAGAGATACAAAAAAGGGTAAAAAGGAATCAGCGGAACGGGGAAACCAGACCAGACTACTGGAGACGACGAGCTAGCGACCAGAACGGGAAGAAACAAGTTGGTTGTTGGTATAAAACCATGCAAACCAAATAGAAAGAAAGACACAAGACCATTCCATATCAGCCTACACAGAGAGACATTCTAAACCAAACTCACACATTTTCTCCATTCTCTCTTTTCTGTCTTTTTTCCCGTCTTTCTTGTCGTTTCTTTTCTGCGAGAGGGTAGCTGGTGGAAAGCACACTCTCTCACGTATACATTCACATTCTTTCACTGACTTGGCTCGATTTTTTCTCTCTATTATCGAATGTCTCTTCTCCCATTCTCTTTCAGAACTGACCTACTCCTGAAGCGAGCTGGTTGTGCTCGCTCTTTCACTCTCGTTCACTCGCAGTCACTCATCCTCTCTGAGGTTTCTCGTTATCTCCAGACTCTGTTTTGTTCTCTCTGTCTTCTGTCATCATCGTGGTGGGAAGGTGCTACCTTTCTATATCAATACTCCTAAGTATTGACTTCAGGCCTATACTTATCCACATTTCCTCTTCGCAATTATCCTTACGGTTGTCGACTTGGTTGATTCGAAGAGACGACGAAGAAAACATCAGTCAGCATCAACCTACAAAAGAAGACAAAGTAGGAAAAAATTGAAATTTCACTTGTTCCCTGAAACAACCTCAGAAGTTTGTACTTGTCAATCAGTTGTCATCTTGAAGAAAACAAACCCTGGTAATTACTGGGACATGGAACAAGTTTAAGCACCATTGTGTGTTAAGAGACTTCCAACAGATCAAAGACTTTGTTGCTGGTTGTCATTATAATAAGGGTAGATCCACTTGACAAGTTCTGTCAATAATTAGCCGGATGGCTGAGTTCGAACAGAGAAAACACCAAAACTGGAAAAACGTATTAATGCAAATCGATTCTGACAGATCGCATTCAGCTACACTCTAAAAAGTAGGAAAAACTCTTTAAAGATTCACTCTTTCTACCAACAAAAAACACCGACAGGAACAACACGTGTGCAACAACGAAAGTAAGAATGTAGGCAGGAAGGACTATATTTTCTGGTTTCTTCCTTGTCAGCTACATCGTACCTGTAAAAAATACATACAACACAAAAAAGTCAATCAAAATTTCAAAAAGTAACAATTATTTTTTCAACTTTGCTAGCGCACACATACTTGTTAAAATTTTACTTCGTGTCGTGTAAAAAAAATTCACATCTTACTACAATAAATTACCAATTAAAAAAATACATTTGTCTTCAAAGTACAATATACAACTTGCTGAATTTTTCTGTAACCAACAATCAATCGTTGTCCAGCAAATGACGTGAAAAAATTCCTTTACAATACAATCACTCCCTCGTGTATAGTAAACTGAAATTTTTCTCCGTGTCATCCTGTTGGTGGCGAACTTGATGTTGTTTCAGTCGAAACACAATCCTTGAAACCAGACCTGTCTGTATAAAAAAGAGGACACCAGCGACAACTAGACTCCTGGATCTGTCATCCCTCTTACGATGTGATTCACTTCTACACAAAATAGATAATAATTTTTTTAATGTGAAAAACCGTGTCCGAAGAAATCCATTCAAAATAGGGAAGGCCAAGAAGAAAGTTGGATCAATGCACATTTCCACGGCGGGTGAGACCTACAATCTTTAATACTAGCTTACTTTTAGTTAATTGCTTCATTTTGACATTTACAAATTTTCGCATGCATACATACGCATACCAAACGAAACAGTTGCTACCTCTTGTCACGATCGCAATAACGATTACGAAATGTTACATAAAGAAATGATACCGTAGCGTCGTCACACTTTAACTTGCTCACGGTGACAGTAATTGACAATGACAAGGTGGTAGGATGTTGAGTGGTGACACTCACAATCAGACCAGACTGGAGAAGAAGAGAGAGGTACAGGTATTCTATTACCTAAATCGTCTATCGATTCCACCATCTCTTATCATCACCCTTTCCACTTTTATTGACTCAATGTCATCATTTGTCATTGTTGTAAAAACTACAAACCCCTAAACCGTTTAGAGGAGAGCAAAGTTTCAACCAAAATGAGTTTCCCATTTTCCCTCGTATTCCTCTCTCTCTCCACGTTAAGCACGTTACTCGTTTCGTTTGATTTTCTTTCATGTTCAGAGTCAAAAGTCACTTGTCAAAAACTTTTTCACCAGCATTTCACTCAAATAACAACGACGACGAGACACTTTCCCAACCTTCTTTAACACACACTCCAGAGGGTTTTCTCTTTCTCTCTCTCGCTCCCTATCACCCTGCCCAAAATTATGTGGCCCAGTTCAAGGCAACAACAGCAATAATAATAAGGAGCGCAACAACAAAGGGTTAAAATTCGCTCTCCCTACTACCGCCTGTGCTCATACACGCGTAAAAAGGAAAAAGGTACACAAACTTTGACTTTTGGAAAACTTACAAATAACTATGCACTTTTCACGTTTTCCCCATCCTCACTAGTAGGGAGAGACTTGTTTCAGGCGCTGCTGCTACAAGTTTCGGTAGCAGCAGTCAATAGTAATGGCATGTGTCTACCATTCTACCAAAGAGGAGGTTTGAAGAGTTCCGTTTTTCACTTTTGAGTTCAGTTGTTGTTGTTGTTATGTTGTTGTTGTAGCCCCCAAAAAGAAACCGTTTTGCCAGGCTACTGACACGACGGCGGCGGCAGTTATACAATCATTTGCGATTTTCTGTGTATATTTCGAACTTCTTGTATTGCCCTCCCTATTAGTATATTACACAGGGTATATAGTGGCGTTAAAGGAAAACACATGCTTCATCAAGCATCGTTACCCTCTTTTACTCCCTGGCTCACAACTCATTCACAAAACATTACGTTTGATAACAAATGAGCTGTAGTCAAAGGAAAAGTTTTGGAAAAACAACGATATTTTCGTGAAGGTTGCTTACATTTCATCGTTCTAATCGTCCTTGTTTCATTTCTTATTCATTCATGGTCATTGATGATATCTTAAAGACGTCTTTATGAACAAAGTCAAAGTAACAGGAAAATGAAAAGGAAAGAGAGCCGGAGCAGCAGCGGCGGCGGTGGTGGTGGCGGTAGTGATGATGGTAGGAGCAAGAGTCTGGGAACGACGGGCCCAGAGAAAACAGCGACAGAGTTTATCATTTTGCATCCTATTCTCTTATTATTACTTTATAGGAGTAGCATCTATAACGGGAGTATTTATAAGAAAAGGGTACAATCAAGAAAGGGAGGATTATAAGACGAGGCAGAAGAAAAGACCCGTCGTCTATATAATTTATTTAAGTGCCACACATTTTGTCACTTTTTATCATCAACACTCCTGCTATTTGCTGTGTGTGTGTGGCTGGTTCTGTGTCCCCGTTCCCTAATTTAGCTTTCCGTTCATCAACACCACGCCATACAGTTCCCTCGAGCAATACGCACACGATGATGGAAATAAAGGAAATGGCTTTGATGGAGGGACGGTGGTGGTCGGGTGTATATAATACTAAATGCAAATATGTTTCCGTAGATGATAGATGTGCTACCCACAAGCTAAAAATACATATTATATGGGGTATACAGCGATTATGCACAGCCATTACTATATTTTATGTCTGGGAGGAAGGAGAAGAAGGAAAAAACACCTGAGATTTTTGTCACTTGTTTGCGATATCCCCAATAAAAACCGTTCATTTTCCTCATTTCTTGTTTTTGTCGTTAGATTTTGCATTCATGTTGTAACACGCAATTCTTTTGTACCAATTATCCTGGCAGACAAAGGCACGACAAGACAGTTTCCTGTCTTTTATTCTCCGGTCTCATTACTCTTCGTTCCCGAAATAAAGAAGGGGAAGGAGAGAGCAGGGTTGCTCGGTGGTGGTGGTGCTGCTGCTGCTGTGCGTTGTTTAGTGTTTCTTGTTTACTTTGGAGTTGTTATCTATCCTGTTATTCCGAGTGACAGCACTTAAAAGAATATGCAAGCAAAAAGGGAACTTTTTTTCTTCTTTGCTTGTTGTACAAGTGTAAAACGGACAGCAAACAGAATACCAACAACAACTGCTGTTAGTGTACTACTAGTGGATGTTGTTGTTGTTGTTCTTGATGATAAAGTTACTGCTGCTTGCTGCTAGTTTATAGGTTTGCATACACATGCTTTGTACTACTACTACAACTGCTATTACTTTCCAACTATTTTGTGAGTCAAGTTGTAAGAACTAAATAAGTGAATTCATTTGTGAAATTATTTAAGCAGTGAAATTGAAACAGTTGACAAAACTCTTGCGTAAACCTCTCCTGCAAAGTTTGCTCGTCTTGTCGTTTCTCTTGTTTTCCTCACATTGTTATTATTATACACTTATTATTCTTAATCCAAACATAAAGTTGGGTGGCGGTACATGCACACACACTCACTCTCTCTCTCTCTCTACTACTACTACTAAAGCAAAGTACGACCATGTCATGATGCATATTAATGGGATGAAGAAAATGTCGAGTAATGCATGCATCATCTTGTTAACTTATTTATTTCAAGAGAAACGAGAAAGATGATACACTAGACATTTTAAGTTTTTCAATAGCTGAAGCTATGTATACACACACCAAGTTGGTCGTCGTGGTTCGTTCGTACTCACAGGCTCATATCATCAAATCTGCTATTTCTGGGTGTGCTGGCAAAAGCACATACAAAAATGCACAGGCACACACGGCAGCGGCACACATATATATTCCCATCCAAGTGAGTGAACACATGAATAATTTTTCTCGAGAAATAAAGGGCGATGAAGTGAAGACGTAAGCACACATGTATACACGCTTTAACAAACGTTTTATACGCCGTATATCCAAACTTGCCACACGTAGATACACATCCGAAACTGCATAAGAATTAGACGAAGTTAGTACATAAGAATACATAAAAAATAAACAGATGAAATAATGCAAAAAGATGGGATTAACTTTATGTTCGTGAATGCTCATTCACTCAATGGGATAAATGATAGCTGTTTTCCCCTCCGCCACTGTAGTCTGGCTCTTGTCTGGTCTAGAGAAGAAAAGGGAGGAGGGAGGGAAAAGAGAGCAGGAGGAAGGACACTCACGTACACATTTATATTAGGCTAAAAGGGAGAAAAAAGAGGAGAACGAGAGGGAGAGAGAGAGGAGCTTAGAATAAATTGGCAAACTAATGCAAATCTCGTTGTTGCCCTCAATCACAGCACAGGAGGAGCACAACTTACAATAATAATATACATATACGCTTATTCATCCTAGATATACTCCGGTGTACATTCCTCCACTCGGGCACATACCCCTACCTATGCACACAAAAGTCTTATTAAGAGCAAGCAACGCTGCTTGAGCGAAAAAAAACTTGGGTAATACCATATGCTTCGTCATATTGCTATATGTCCTGTCCTCTTCTGCAAATGTCCGTAAAAAGGTAGCATGTATAATATACCCTATGCATAATGGCTCATGTGGGGGTCGTCATTTTCACTGCTCTTCTATTTTATACGGATATTGCCACTAAACTCATCTAAAGGATATTTGATGTCTTTCTATTTTTCCTGGCTCTTCCTTTCACACAGCCTTTTTTCCCTTTTAAGAAAACAGAGAAAGTTTCCCCAGATATAGGTAATAATATTATAACTTTTCCGCTATGACATTTTTCTTTTCTCGCCTTTTTCTTTTCACAAGTCGACATACATGGGGTGTGTGTACGTTTGTGTGCTATATATTGTGAACATGTTTCCCACGTCAGAGAAAGAGCATCTATGATCTTATACGTTGGTGCTTTCTCTCTCTCACACACACTCTGAACATTGTATATTCATTATGTTGTAAGTTCCCTCCTGCTTGGAATTGAATTGATACATTTAGAAATAATAGATGGAATAACTTTTTCATCGGGTTCAACTTTGTCCTGCTGTTTTGGGGCTACGTGCACACGTAACCTGAACCAGAGAAAAAAAAAGTTCCCTAAAATGCCACGGACTCTAGAGTCAGGGAAAACCGGAACCGTCCTACAGAGCACACATACCTTTTTGTCGATTCTCTCCCAGAAAATTACTGAATGAAATGAGGAGGACACACCGTGTAATAATCGTGGAATCTAATATATAGTCACAAAGTAGTCCATATACACTTTGGTTTCATCCTTTTCCATTTACTTGATGGGAATAGTGCTGACCGTGAAAATAAAAAAGTCATCTGATTCCTTTTTAAGGTTACCAGTCGGCACTTTCTCTCCTTTTTGACTTGATTTAGCGTAACGTACCCATTGACTTGAAAACAAACCACAAAATGATTTTCTCTTTGTGTCATACAATAAAAGTTTGTCTCGCCACCGTAAAAAAGGTTCATATATAGGGGCATTACATTGTAGACCCACTATACATACCAACCACAAAAAATAAAAATATCCCCTCATATTGCTCGACTTTGCCAATTACACGTTTCAGTCTTGCAGAAACGAAAATTTGTTTCAAGAACACACACACACACACACTTAAGTGGCCACACACAATGATACGAGAGGATATTGATAGTTTTGTCGAGTACGCACATTTATTTGTTCGCTTCCTTTTCCAATCCAGTCGATACAAATGCCGCCATGTCAGTTTCAAGTAACCCTTGAGAAAAGAAACGAAGGAAAAAAGGAAAGAATGCGCGTCTATTTACATTCAAGATGTGCATACGTGTGTGGTGGGTGGATTTCTACATGTTTGTACACATCTCAGCGGGTGGATGATCTTTTTCTTTAGTGAACTTTGCATTTTTGTTGTTGGTTTTGACATGATGACTGGCCGATTAGGTTCCATATGCCTGTGTACCGTAATACATTTTTGGCTTCATATGTGTGAACGCTGAATACAAATATGTCAGCAAATATGCTTCGCATGTTGTTGTTGTTGGTAAAAGCAAAAAAGGTAAACACACTACACGCTACTCTCTAGCTATCCGGAAATACTCCTCCGGGTTTATTCGGAAACAAGACATTTGTTATTTACTCGTATTATTATAGAGAGAAAGGTACAAATGATGTCAAAGTAAAATGGTTTTCTTTTGTATCAGCAAACATACATGATAACCCGTCCACTTGGATTTTCACTGTTCTCAGTGGCTTACCACATCATCCATCCCCGTATGAACTACCAATATTGCCTACTGATTTTGGGTTTCCTGTAACATCATCAGCACTGGCGTCAAATAACCAGAGGGGTGGCATGTCAAAGAATCCATTTATTGGTACATTTGTTCCCGTTGCCACTTTCTCTCTCTCTCTCTCTCTCGCTTTCTCTGTGTTGGTCGGAGGGAGTTTGTATGTGTGTTTCTAAGCTGGTTTATGCGGCTTTCTCTTTTGTTACTGACTCTCTCACTCGTTTACAATCAGTCACTGATCATCACATTTGTACGGGTGAATGAATACATAATGTAATATGCTGTTACGCTAAAGCTGTAAATTTTACATTCTCATTACGAGAAACACAGGGGCACACACGGAATTATCGTGATAAAACACACCAAATAATGATGACCCGTTTAATTTTCCGTTTTACTACATATAAATGTACCGTCACCGAAGCGAAAACAGCCGGATGTGCTTAAGTAGCCCCATCATTTCTCTTAATTTTGTTAAATTGTAAAATCATATAAAAGCTGCCTCTGTAAATTATGACAAGGGTGAGAGATACGCTTCCACCAAGCTTGCCAATATCAAAAGCTATAGGCACTCAGCCAGACAAGCTAATGCCATTATTAGATTTACCGTTTATAACGTAAAAACTACTTCTCCTTTTTAATTGGGTAATATTCTTCCTGTTTATGGGTCTCACATGCCAATTTCAGTAAGGCTGAATTAATAAAATCCTCTCTCGCTTTCCTTTCTCTCTCTCTCTCT